>JAECUM010001942.1:0-23174 GCA_016617855.1 Megalonaias nervosa
CACGCCAATTCCAAGGATTGCGATACCTGGGAACAGGAGAAGGAAATACAGAGGGTTAAATACACATCCAACATTCCCTATCCAGAGGCCAGAAAGCTTGTACAGGCAAAAACATCACCTACTGGCCCATCCTTTTCCTCTGTAGTTAAAAACAATCCTAAAGCAACGAAGGACGCTCAAACACAGACAGATCCACCCGAGTCAACATCAAACTCTAACACTCCACACTATCAAGCACAACAAACACGGCATCTATCAAAATAACTTTTAATAATACCCCACCACCAAAATCACCAAATACTAAAAACAGATCCCAAGGAAATAGGCAGCAACAGGGGTCAGATAACCCCATCCAACTCTATAATATGTTTGGAGATAATGAGAGCATGGATGCAGAAGAAACTGCTCCATGTTCTCAAAGTAGCTCCAGACCTGGCAACAAACAAATCATCCCCGAACTTCCTCCAGAGAAATAACCACACAGATTGTCTCCGCGAAAAGTCTACCCTAGCTTCACAATCCCACTTTAACCTTATAATGAATAACACCATCATACAATTGAACTGTCGGGACCCAAAACCAATTACACTGATATTCTTCTGCTTTTAAACGAATATGACCCTGCAATAATGTCTTCAGGAAACTTTTTCTAAAAAATACAGATGACATCACACATAAAAGCTACTCTCTGCTTAACACCCACTTTCAGAATGTTGACAGGGCTTCAGGAGGAGTTTCTATTGCTGTGAACAATAGAGCCCCTTACAGCGTCATCCCTTTAAACACAAATTTGCAAGCCATTGCTGTGAGTGTCACCCTACATCGAGTGGTTACCTTTTGTTCTATTTACATACCACCAAACACCAACCTATTACCAAATAAATTAGACACGCTTGTTCAACCGCTTCCTGTGGCATTTGTTTTACTCGGTGATTTTAATGCCCTTAACATTTAATGTGGATCAAACTACATAAGCGACGGGGGCAAAATGGTTGAGGATTTCATTACTAGACACGACCTGTGTCAATATAATACCCAATCTCCGACGTACTTACACCCAGAAACGGGTACATACACGTGTATCGACTTGATAATTTGTTCTCCTTCGCTACTTTTGCATTATGATTGGAAGGTCTCTGATGACCTTCACAGCAGTGATCACTTTCCAATCTCTCTTAAGAACACCAACGTTACAATTGATAACGCAATTCCACAGTGGAATTTAAAGAAAGCCGACTGGGTCAAGTATGAAACATTTTGTACAGCCAGGCTTTACAGGAATACCGTCCTAAACGACAATGAATCTATTCGACAATTTATTTCCGTCTTAACTGAGATTGCAGATCAATTCATCCCCAGGTCCTCACCGAACTGTAAAAGAACCCAAAAACCGTGGTTCACCAAAGAATGTAAAGAAGCCATTAGACAACGCCGAAAAGCACTGAAAAAAATTCAATAATCGTCCAACGCAAATTTAACTAAGTTCCGTATTGTTCGGGCCAAAGCTCGCCGCACGATAAATGAAAGAAAAAGATCATCAAGGAAAAAATATGTTTCAACTTTAAATTCTCGTTCCTCTATAAAGAAAGTTTGGGACACTATCCGCAAAATAATTGGAAACGGAAAACACAATTCTTTTCGACATCTGAAATTAAATAACAACAATTTCAATACAAATCATGAAATAGCTAATATACTTGCTGATTGTTTCTCTAAAAATTCCTCATCGTCTAATTATTCAGAAGCTTTCCCAAGATTGCAAGCACAAAAAGAAAAGACACGGTTGAATTTCACATCAAATAACTCAGAGTTATAACCAACCGTTTTCATTGTCGGAGCTTATGGAATCTTTGAATAAGGCCCATGATACATCCGCTGGGCCTGAAGATATACATTACCAGGTTTTGGAACACCTTCCAGAACCATCATTAACAGTTCTACTGGAAATCTTCAATGATTTATGGATTACCGGTAATGTACCAAAAATTTGGAAAGAAGCAACAGTAATACCAATTCCCAAACCAGGCAAAGATAGCGCAGATGCTACCAACTGTAGACCCATATCACTGGCTAGCTGCGTATGCTAAACAATGAAACGAATGATCAATTCTCGGCTTGTATGGTATTTGGAAACCAACAATTTACTATCCCCTTTCCAAAGTGGCTTTCGTTATGGTCGTAGCACCAATGATCATCTGGTTAGACTAGAAACATTTATTCGCGACGCTTTCATCAAGAAGGAACACTTAGTAGCGGTTTTCTTTGACTTAGAAAAGGCCTATGATACGACATGGAAGTACGGAACACTAAATGACCTGCACGATCTGGGTCTGAAAGGCCGTCTGCCCTCTTTCATATCAAACTTTCTCTCAGACAGGGAATTCAAGGAACGAGTGGGCTCCACCCTCTCTGATATGCACGATCAAGAGATGGGTGTGCCCCAGGACAGTATTTTATCTGTGACGCTTCTCAACATAAAAATTAATAGCATGACCATGTGTCTGGCGCCTGGTGTGGATTGCTCTTTATACGTTGATGACTTTCTAATATGGTAGCGATCAAAGCAAATCCATACAATTGAAAGACAACTTCAGCAAAATATCAACAAGATTCAAAATTAGGCCAATACTAACGGTTTCACATTCTCCAAATCAAAAACAGTATGTATGCATTTCTGTCAGTTATGAAGACATCATGATGAACCTAACCTCACGCTGGACGGAACACCTATTCCAGTTGTTGAGGAAACAAAGTGTTTAGGTATTATCTTCGACAGAAAACTGACTTTTATTCCACACCTGAAGAATTTGAAAGTTAAATGCTTGAAATCTCTAGATTTACTTAAGGTAGTAGCCCACACTGACTGGGGTGCTGATAGAAATGTCATCCTCAGTTTATATAGAACGTTTATTCGCTCCAAACTAGACTATGGTTGCTTTGTTTATGGTTCAGCTAGGAAGTCTTATTTCAAGCTTGACCCAATTCATCATCAAGGAGTAAGACTCGCTCTGGGAGAATTTAAGACATCCCCGTGTGAACGCCTACTCGTTGAAGCCAATGTACCACCTTTATCACAACGTAGAGAAATGCTTCCGCACAGTATGCTCTCAAATTAAGATCAAACCCTCTGAACCCTGCTTTTTCGGCTGTTTTTCAACCCAAATACAAAACCTTGTACGAAAATAAACCAAACGCCATACTTTCTTTTGCCATTAGAATATCACCCTGCCTCGAAAGTACCAAAATTGATCTTTCAAAAATTCAGAAAACGTCCATCTCCGAAACATCTCCCTATCTACTCAAACAACCAAAAGTACTATTTACGTTACACGATGGAAACAAATTGGAGAAATAACCTTCCATCTTCCACAACTCTTATCAGGAACTCCTCACCCAATTTGAAAACTACACAAGAATTTATACTGATGGATCAAAAGATGAGGAAAAGGCTGCTGCAGCCTTCGTTAGTGGAAAATACACAACAAAAGTTCGCTTGCCAAATGGTACTTCAATTTTTTCAGCCGAACTCAGAGCAATAGACTTTGCTCTGTCTTATATTGATACCAAACGTATTTTAATCAGCATCATCTTCTCTGACTCACTATCAGTACTTCAGTCACTACATAATAGATAACTGGAGAACCCACTATTAGCCAATATTCTTCTCAAAAAATACTAAGCTGAGTACCTCCCACAATATAGTATAATGTTGGTTACCCAGCCATATTGGCATTTAAGGTAATGAAAAAGCAGACCGCGCTGCTAGAATGGCCCTATCCCTTGAACTATCTGATTTTAAAATACCGTATACTGATTTTAAACCTAGGTTCAAAGAATCTTTACGTCAGAAATGGCAGGCATCATGGAATGATGCAGTGAATAACAAACTTCATGCCATCAAGCCAACCCTGGGAGAATGGATTCCTTCCTACAGAAACCTCCGTAGGGAGGAGGTAGTAATTGCAAGAATTCGAATTGGTCATACGTATATAACCCACTCGCACATACTAAAATTAGAAGACCCACCAGAGTGCATTTCTTGGAATGAATCATTCACCGTTAAGCAACATACGCGCGATCAATATTACAATGTGCGTGATATTAGGGAGCTCTTTGATACAGTCAGTGTGGCTTGTTTTATAGACTTCCTGAAGTAAGTAAACATTTATTACAAGCTATAGCTTTTATGCTATCACCTTGAGCAGTTCTACGTGATGTATATTCCGTCCCTTAATTTTAATTACCTTTTAACTGCCTTCATTAACATATACCATTTACTACTTTGATTGACGAGTGCAGAACGTTGACTTATCATTGTGTCCCCGTGGTTTATTTAATTAGGGCACTAATCGCGTAAGTTTGCAGACGTTTGAAGAATGCCGGTTTGACGTAAAACAGATATGGTTGGTGCTAAATGTGCATTAGTTATCGAGGAAGTTAAATCGTTGCTCATTCTTGACAGGTACAAGCTCAAGTGTTACAGGAACGGTGGAATGGAAGGTGATTGTTACAAATCACTGTGGCTCTTTTAAAATTTGTAAATATGGGATATCTATCCTAACTTTTATTTATTTTGTCCTTGTCGTCATCTTTCTCTCTTTAAACCCTAAATATTCTCAATTAAGTTCACAAAAAGATATCTACCCCACTTAATAGTTATGTGTGCTTCACTCTCTCCCTGTGCCCCAAACTATAACGTATGGATAAATCAGTGTTTAATGAACTGTATGGTGTGTTAGGATCCAGCATGGAGGATTCAGTTACTTTATTGATGTAATCATCACTGTGGGCCTCCTCTTTTTCACTTGGTTTAGATTCTTTTTATTCTTAAGGTCGTTCTGTTAACTTCCTCTGGCCACTCTTGATTGATATCATTCAGGGCCATATACCAAGCTGCATTTCCGTCTGTCGTCTTCAGTACCGTTCAAATGTTTTCATTATACCTATTTAAAATAATATCGTAAAATCTGCGTAGCTAGAGGTAATGTATGTAATATGAATACAAAATAGATACTCATATCAGAGACATTCGTTTATGACCAGCGACCCAATACTTAGACTCTTTGTATGTGTTTGTATGTCTGTCTCCGTCAGATCCTTTTGTATGATGTGTTGCCCAAGTAGCCTTATGATTGACTTTCTTGCTGTGTTTTGTCTTTTGATGTCTATTTAGTTTGCCTTTAACATACTCCGTCAGGCACAGCAGGAGACAACGATCGCTGCTTCCCTTGAGAACAGTAGCTATTATTGCGATGGCACCTTGACTGAGACAATCGCACTGCGGCAACCAGATCGACATAACAAATGTATAGTTAACAATTCATACATATTCATTAACAAGAAATTTCATTTAAATTTGGAAGGTCTCTGTCTTCAAAGTAAGATATTAAATATCAAATAAATCCGAACATATGCATCCAATTGCACATGATCAGTAACATTTGCGTTTTTGTCCATCCTTTGTTTCATTCACTACAGTTGATATGTGGTACAGATAGTTTTTGTTCTCCTGTCTTTATGAAGTTTCTGTTATAGTCAAACCCGAAACACTGTTATTACGTTGATTCCATTCAATATGACCCAAGCTGTTAAATGAAAATAATCTTCAACATTGATTTGTAATCGGAACGTTTTGTTTCCTTTATCTTAATGTTATTCACTCGAACAACAATTTAACATATGCAATTTACTTTTATGAATACTAGAATTTTTCTCGCACTTGATACCTCTTCCAAATTGTATTTAATCTCGATAACGTTTTCAGTGCTCTAAGGTGATGAAAGTTTCTGACAGAAAAGAACAGAAAACAAAACTTTCAATTGTTAAGGAGCTCGAAAATGACAATAAGTTAAAATAAATACATATATGAAAGACAGTGTTAAACATCTTTAAAACGTTGAATTTTAGATTCGAGTTGTTAACATGATTTGATTTCCTAAGTATGTTTTAAATTTTATATCCGACAAGATTCACTCAACACATTATATAAATCCTATGCTTATATTTTGTTAAGCGTCTCTTCTGGGTCTATATATCTCTTCTAAGCGTTTTGAAACATTACAGTAATTTGATAGAATGTCAGTGCTTTCGTGTCGGAGCTAATTTGCTAAAATAGTTATGATGATGGATGGTATGAGACAGGAACATTGTGTGCGTTCATTCTTTATATTTCATAATTTAGAATAGTTTACAAACTTTATAGTTCTTTAAGTTTCAGAATTGGGAGAGTCATGATTTGAACAATTGTTTTATTTGTTTGTAGAAAAATGTTTTTGACATTAAGAACACACACACACACACACACACACACACACATATATATATATATATATATATATATATATATATATATATATATATATATATATATATATATATATAAAGCAGCCAAAGTAGACGAATACATCCTATTATATGTCTGCATGTAAGTCGGGTAGCAATACGTATGTGTGTTATGAATCACTTTAATCAGCAAGATTTATTCATTGCAATGGGTTGTTGAGGATTTATACAAAAATTTCTCCTAGTATGTTTAATTATTTTTGTTCTCAAGCCCTTTGCATTTCTTCGAACGACATATATGAAATATAACGGACTAATATATTAATTCACAACAACTTCCAATTATACACTCTATAAGAAATTTAACTGGGGCCCCGAGTGGCCGAGTGGTCTCCGTTACGGATCACTGCCATCTCACCTCTGTCTGCGTGGGTTCGAGTCACGGATTCGGCCAATGTGGATATGTGAGAAAGTTGGCCAGTAGCTTCTCGTGGATCGGTGGTTCTTTCCGGGAATTTCCCGGTTTCTTTCTCCACCATTAATACTGGCCTACATATATAGCCTATCGTGTGCTGAAAAATGGTTTTAATCCCTACAACAACAACAACAACAACAACAACAACAACAGAAATTTAACTTAATTACTTGATTGCTAATTACCAGGAGCACAATTATTGATGGATGAACACTACTTTTCTGAAACATGTACAACACTATCACACAGTGCTCACCATTTCCTTGAGTGTGGTTATTATGGAATGCAAAAATAAAATGCGTTGTTTTGTTTTCCACACTTTCTGATTATTCAAATTTCGATTCATTATCATTTAGATGCCATAATTGAATAGGCTGCTAAACATTCAGGTACATCAGTTACTATTGCGAATGTCTCAATGGATTCGATAAAATCTAAACTTTACACTGTAACACATTCGAATTTAATCTTGTTCTTTATCAGTCTGCATAATGGTTCATTAAAGAAACACTAATTTTGGGCACCGTTTTTCATGTCGAATTGTAACAAACATGTCTGTTCCACATATTTAGTAAGCTTGTAGTGAAAAACGCAATTAAATACAGGACCGAACGCATTATGCGATTTAGTGTATAATAAATGGTTATAAAACATCTACACATGAACATAAATTTGCTCTATGTGGATAAGTAAAGAATGTGTTCCGATCATTAGATTAACTAAATAATGCAGCTGAAAAAATCCTTCATATATGTTCAAATACCTCATGAAATAAGCTAATGTATGTAATAACCAATGTCATATTTAAGTTCATAATTATAATGAAGGGATCATAAGCAAGTAGAATTTAATAATGCTTCATAATCATATATTGTATTTGATATAATATGATGGTAATGAGAAACAATAGTTTTCGGCACTAATGTTACACTATTAAAAAAGCCACATAATCCATTTCTAACGTTCAATAAACTAAGATGCTTTTAATCAATTTTATATTTCCAGAAAGCCACAAATTTATTTACGGCGCGGATTATTCCTATGACAAAGCATAGAAAATTATATCATGAAAATAAACGTGTTACATGTATTAGGGCGTCAGCTGCTAACCATGGTAGAAGATAATGTTCAAATGAATGACATGTTAAAGAACCGTTCTGAACACGGATAAAGAGCAAAAATGAATTTGAATTTCGAAAATTTAATATTTACATAATCCATCTAGGGAATCAGATACTTGAGTTATGTTAAAAGTATCCACCACAATATAGCGCGATTTTCAAAAGTCTTTCCAACAATAACTTGGGTCATGTTCAATCAAAGGCACTTAAACACTGACGCGATGAATATGCAGGAAGTATGACAAAGAAAAGGAACAAAGAACAAGGTGGATCTTTGTATCCTATGGTAAACATATACAATGAAAATGTGGGCCCTCATCAAGAGATAAGACGTTCAAACGACAACCGTATGGTAGTAGTCTCATCAAATCTCACATGCATGTGGGAACAAACTAAGACTAAGATACGATCTCATTATTACCTGACCTGCAGACCTATGTCCTTCATACAGCTATCTCTGGAACCGGACTTAAGGTAAGAGTCCGCATGCTATTTTACAGTGACATATATGCCTAAACATTAGCACATCTCTCTCCCTCCTCTTCCCTCCTCTCTCTCTCTCTCTCTCTCTCTCTGTAAATATATATATATATATATATATATATATATATATATATATATATATATATATATATATATATATATATATATATATATATATATATATATATACATATATATATATCGTCGTGTTTTCAAGCTAGTCATTTCGCAGCCAATAGGATTATTTGTAGAAGACAGTTAGGTACAACAACAGTGCTATTTGCAGTTTTTGTTTGCACAAAGACAACACATTTAAATATAATCCTAACAAAATAATGTCAGTTCACATTCGACAGTTATATAACAATTAATCTGAGTCTGTAACTGGTTTAGAATAAAATAGTTTCGTAGAAAATTGGACGCGTTGGACAGATATTGTCGGTTGACAGTGCATATGCTGACATCAGTCATACATTTCAGGAACTAAACTTGACTTTAATGTGTACGTGTCTGCTCTAGCATTTGTTCTTTTACTTGACTCATTAACTTTGTTGACATTTATATATTGTCAAATACATTAATGGTTAATTTTGGTTTAGTATCACTCAGAAATGGCACCTAATTTCTACATAAATATAGGTATTTGCACTTTAGAGAAGTTTCAGCTATTATAGAAAATGCAGTATCTATCGCCAAACACAATAATTTAACTTAGAGATGAAGTATTACAAGGACAACGGTCCAGCTACATGCCAGGATATGACTAAGAAATGTATAACATTTGGAAATATATCCAGAGAGGTACTTGTTTCATTGGACAGGCAGTTAATGCTGGCATTAATTATTCCGAAGAGGAATGTGGAAAGCGAGCCAATGGATTCTTTCAGACAAGAAAGGAACGATTGTCACGAGCAATATGAAACATAAATCTGTAATCCGTAGAAGTAATTTCTAAAGGATTTATAGAGGAAGTCAAATTATATGACTTTCAAGATATCCATTATGCAACACAAAGTATGGTACATAATACAAATTGACTTGGTGATATGTACCAGTCTATGGACAGCCAATAAAAAAGTGTATCGAAATAAACTGGGATGATTCTGCATAAATTGCCAATAGAGTTATTACAAAGAATGCAGTGTATCTGGGGAAATCACCAAATATTAACATTGAAATGGACCCTCATTCGCCTCGCCGGGAACGTGTATAGTTAATTAAAATACAGATCTGATGACGCAATGCTTTTAACAACAGCTTTTTATTTCTCTAGGAAAGTATTGTTGAAATTAAAAGCATGTTTATATAGAATATATTTGCACTAGTGAAGACTTCGTTTTTTCACTTCTATTTACTTCTTACGTCAGATTCACAAATTTGATTCCTTGAGTGCGTTAAAATATGAAAGTTGTGTCCTGCAAGTTCGTCGACTACAATGGTGTAGATTGCTTTTGGCAATATTGTGTTTGTGTCGTCCTGCATATATAAAATATTAGCGTTCAATATGCATCAGAAGATTAAAAATTACAAGCCTTTAAAATACATACTGTTGCTATTCGATCTTTAAATGTATCTTGTGAACTTTATGGACAATTGATGAATTTCTTTCATAATATATTTTACACGTCTATTTTGAATATTCTGGACCGCTGCAGTTAAGCAGGGACATTTAACTTGATGTATTTCCAATTTCTGGAAAAAACATAAATGGCTGGATTGTTAGTTATGTAAATAATAACACTGATCCCGAAAGATTTATACCTTTATATTCCCATAATGTTTTACATTAATAACCCTGTTCTAAAAATATGGGAAACAACTTTGGCAAGAGATAAACAATTATCACTTTTAATTTGTGCATATTATACCCAGTATAATGACAATGGCGTAATGTATTTTAAATAGCTTGGAAATATCACTGAAGCTTTCGTGGAATATATTGCTAAAACCAAACACCCATTTACAAAATTTCACTAATTATTATTTTGTCACCAGGACCAACAATGAAATATTGGTGAAATAATTTACGTTAAAAATGTGTATTTCCGTTATACTGACATTTTAATTTAAAATAATCTTCTCTAGCCAATGTGCAGAAAACCATTAACCTTGCACGTATCTCTCTCTCTCTCTCTCTCTCTCTCTCTCTCTCTCTCTCTCTAAAGAGGTACTTTCATTATTCAGTCTTTAAATATCTAAGTTGTATCTATAAATATTAAGTGGTGAATATGCTGTAAACTTATAAATGTGTAACCCATTACTATTTTTCACCCTTCCTACAATACGAAAAACTTTATATTTCTGTTACACTGATAGTTTAAATTTAAATAATCTTCTTTAACTAAGATGTACAACTCCAATGCCCATGCACCTATCACAAGTTCAATTTGCAATATATCAGTCCTGCAAAATTGTCTCAATCCTCTACAAAGCTTTCACAATGTTTCCGTCCTTTTGTTCCTTTACGTCAGTGATCTGATGATAAGGAACAATGATTTATTGAATTTAATTGTTTGCGTAACGTGTTGTCTATTGAAATCCTTTCAGAGGAGTACGACTACTTCTTTTGAAAATTACGCAAAGTGTTTGATGAAAAGAGTTTGGAAATTGCCTTGATATTATGCAACTTTATTAACATTCCCTATATATTTTGTATTTCCTCATATAATTTCATGAATTCATTGATTTGTATCTTTTTAAAATTGATATTTTTTTTAGTCTTTAATTTTATTTTATAAATGAATGTAAACTTAATATTCATTTGGTGAATTTCTTTCGTCTAGCTTCACAACTACTTGGCTAACTAATTTACCTCGTTGTGTTTTCATGATGGCGGACAGTTGCTATAAGACAGAAATATTTGCTAAAGGTATGCGGTGCATTTCGTCCTTCCGCAAAATGAATGCTTTACTGGGTTGTTCGTGATGCCAATAACAAACTAGCTTGTTCGCAACGTAACAAAATCTTCATACTTCTGCACCCCGATATAGCTTTAAATGACACCATTCTGGATAGATAGATAGATAGATAGATAGATAGATAGATAGATATACGAACTGAATCGGCTAATGGGTTGCTTTTCTACATCTGAATAATTTTATTCTATCTTTAGACTTTCAAATGCAGTTACCATAGTGGGATGTACAAATCAGTCCGATACTGCAAGTTGAGCATATATTAATTGTCAAACGTTAAGTGATACGTGCTGCGGAGGCCTAGACATATTATCAAATAAACGACAATGCAGATCGGAATTATGATAAACATATCAGCTTCTAAATTAGACTTTATTCCGATATAAGAAATATAGGCTATAAATGTAAAGGCTGTTACTGTCTCGAAGCAACGGTCATCCATTATCAACAATATACGAGTTAGTGATATTAGCATAGTAGCTTCGGACCTAGATGAAAACCATAGATCAATTGAATCTACGATTTGACAGAATGCCGAACGCCTTTTGGTATATAAAATGAACGTAAGGAAACTTTTAATGTTAAAAGTATAATGTCTTAATATACTCTAATATCATGGAGGTTCAGATAAAAAACAAAAGTAAACAAAGGACTTGCACAAAATCAAGCAATGTTTTAACCGCTTTATGAAACGTCTGACTGAATAACATAAATGGGTGGATATATAATACCACTTAAAAGGCTTCAGTAGGCATAACCATTGGTAAACAATCGTGTGTATTTCTTGTAAAACTTCTTGTCGGTTCAAGCTTTTTGATTGGCATTGAAATTATTTTAATTAATATTTCCCATGCGACTTTAGGGAAAGGTTTGAAACATAAGTTGATATTCCGTTAATACTTTCAACTTCTAAATCCAACCTGATCCTCTCAACACATTAGGTGAATTATGAGCTTTATGCTTGAAAACGTAAAATATTATATTTCGAATCGGTCTATATATCTCATTTTTATGTTTTAATTTATAAAACGTTGCATTTAAAGGAACAAGTTCATACAACTCGGGTTGATGCTAACTTATTAATATATTAAACATCTCAAGTTCCGAAGGTGAACAGTGTTTGCTGGCAGAGACGAACATTATTTACCTTTCTTACGTATCGTTCTTATTTAAAAATATAATTTTTTTTTAAGACGGAAATCCATTTATATTGGATTAAACGCATTTTATCAATGGTAGAATATATATTTTCAATAGCTTTTTGGAAAATAATAGCATAATATATACGTATATCGTACACAGAAAACTTACCTTAATTATTCTTCTCTGTAACACCCCCCACCCCCCACTAGAATTGCATATATCGATTCCATGATGGTTTAAAAGTATTCTGGTCATATTCATTAATGCTTACAATGGCGTTCTGTAGGATGGGCAATAATGCATGTTATCGTCCTACTTTTCTAAAATATTAATTACTGTCTGAATTCTCCATGTTCTTAGAAGATCCGAGCCTGCAGTACATCGGAGGTCGTATTTTCATTATGCAGTCTGTAAAAATCTATGTAGAATTTAATAATATTAACTGGTGAATATGCTGCAAACGTATAAAAATATAACTAATTACATTTTTGTTACCGTGCCTGCAATGTGATATTCTTGAGCTGTTTTACGTTGCAACTGATATTTTAAGTTTAAATAATCTTCTGTAGCTAAGATGCACAAAACCAATACCTTTGCACGTATAATAATTGCCGTTTAAATTTGTCTATAGTCAGATTATATTCGACATGCAAACCTGTGTAAATCCTCTACCCAGCTTTCATAATGCATCCTCCAATTCATTCATTTACATCAGCGATCTAACGATAAGATACAATGATTTATTGAATTCATAGGTTTGCGTAACGTGTCGCCTATTGAAATCTTTTAGCGGTTTCCGATTTCGTCTTTTCAAACTTATAAATGGTGTTTGATAAAAAGAGTTTTCAAATTTCTTTGATATGTTCCAGCATTTTGAACTTCACTGCACATTTTGGATATCTTTAAAGCATTAGATGAAGTCAACGCCTTACAGCTCTTAAAATTTAAATTGTTTTCGGACTTCATTTTTATTTTCTAAGTTAACTTAAATTTAATATTCATTTGCTGAATTTCTTTCCTCTCGATTCAAATCTACCTAGCTAACGAATTTAACGCGTTATGTTTTGTTCATAGAAGACAGTTTCTATGAGACAAAAACATTTGATAAAGACATGTGATGTATTTCCTACTTATGAAAAACGAGTATATTGTAAGGTTGTTGTGTTGCTAAAAACAAACTAGCATGTTCGAATCGTAACAAAATTTTCAAACTTCTTCAGGCAGATACAGTTTCAAATTATATATATATATATATATATATATATATATATATATATATATATATATATATATATATATATATATATATATATATCCGACATGTTTGGCCTCTCTCTCTACAGCTGATTCTCTCTATTATATCAATTAGAAATGCAAATACTGTTACTGTCGCAAACCAACGGTCATCCATTATCAAAGATATGCGAGGAATATACATTAGGATACGAGCTTTGCATTGAGATGGAAACAATTGTTGATTGAATATACATAGTGTCAAACACCTTTTTAATATAAAATGAAAGTAAGGAAAATTTTAGCGTTTAATGCCATAAATTTAATTTTATTTTATCGAAAGACACATTTGAAACTCTGTATTTCCTTTATATTGATTATACAGTTTGCAATAACATTATTCAAAATACTCGTACGCCCCTGCGGGTCCGGGGTTGTAGAATTGGCCAGACGTGCCTCGCTACGTGTCGAAAGAGGCGACTAAGTAGAGGAAACCTGTTTGCCAAACGAATCAACTAAAACGCACCAAAACTGGATCTGATTCAGATGACGAACCATGTAGTGTGGATTCATTTCCACCCATGGTAGTTGAGCAGAGGCTTTGCGATGCAATACAATACTTTGGCCTCTACTTCTTCTAGACAGGTGGTAGGGATGGGCCCGGTCTCGACCAAACGGCTGGTCACGCCGGGCCCTAGGAGGTCTTTATTTACTAGCTCACTTTCGTTATCTTTCTCGTTGTATCTCACTTGATACCACCGTTGCCCCTACATTCCATCCCTTTACATTTCCCTTTCCCAAGTCTTAGAAGACATCCTAGAAGGCGGTGGCTCAACGGGTGGATCGGGAGATAATTTTACCGACTGAGCATGTCTTACGGGATGAATCAGGAGTTGATTTAGCCTACTGAGTATAACATCTGTGTATCGCTGTCACTTGAAACGTATCCCCTTGTTGGGCTCCTTAGTGGGAGGGGAGCACGGGTGCTGAAGTTTAAACACACCAACATAGAAAATTCCAAACAAAATCAACTAAAACTCACCAAACTGGATCTGATTCAGATGACGAACCATGTAGTATGGATTCATTTCCACCCTTCATGGTGATACAGTCTAAAGATGCCTCAAAACCGCTTACCAAACTCTCTCCGTTTGTTATAGAAAAGATAATTACGGGCTTGATTGGTACACCAAAAAGTATTAAAAAGTTGAAATCGTGCTGCCAACTTGTTGAATGTGAACGACGGGGTCAGACAGAGAATATCCGGAAAGTGAAAACGTTCTTAGATATTCCGGTGACCTCATTCGCTCACACTACACTCAATTCGTCCAAAGGCGTGATTCGCTGTCTAGACTTGGCTGGAATACGCGACAAAGATATCGAAGTAATGAAAAACGAAGGTGTCACTGCGGTTCGCAGAATACGAATTAAACGTAACAACAATCTGCAGGACACCAACACATTTATACTCACCTTCAACAAACCAACAGTATCCAGAGTGGTCAAAGTTGGTTTTCTGCAAGTGAAGGTTGATGTATACATTCCAAACCCACTTCTATCTTATAAGTGTCAGAGATATGGCCATCATGAAGACCGATGGTAAAAAAGTCAAATATGTGGCCGATGCGGAGACCATTCTCACTAGGAATGTGAGTGTAGAGCAACTTCGCACTGTGTCAACTGTGGAAAGGAGCATGACGCCAATTCCAAGGATTGTGTTACATGGAAACAGGAGAAGGAAATACAGAGGGTAAAATACACAGCTAACATTCCCTATCCAGAGGCCAGAAAGCTTGTACAGGCAAACACATCCCTTCCTGACCCATCCTTCTCCACTGTAGCTAAAAACAATCCCAAAGCAACGAAGGACGCTCAAACACAGACAGATCCACCCGAGTCAACATCAAACTCTAACACTCCACACTATCAAGCACAACAAACACGGCATCTATCAAAATAACTTTTAATAATACCCCACCACCAAAATCACCAAATACTAAAAACAGATCCCAAGGAAATAGGCAGCAACAGGGGTCAGATAACCCCATCCAACTCTATAATATGTTTGGAGATAATGAGAGCATGGATGCAGAAGAAACTGCTCCATGTTCTCAAAGTAGCTCCAGACCTGGCAACAAACAAATCATCCCCGAACTTCCTCCAGAGAAATAACCACACAGATTGTCTCCGCGAAAAGTCTACCCTAGCTTCACAATCCCACTTTAACCTTATAATGAATAACACCATCATACAATTGAACTGTCGGGACCCAAAACCAATTACACTGATATTCTTCTGCTTTTAAACGAATATGACCCTGCAATAATGTCTTCAGGAAACTTTTTCTAAAAAATACAGATGACATCACACATAAAAGCTACTCTCTGCTTAACACCCACTTTCAGAATGTTGACAGGGCTTCAAAAAGGAGGAGTTTCTATTGCTGTGAACAATAGAGCCCCTTACAGCGTCATCCCTTTAAACACAAATTTGCAAGCCATTGCTGTGAGTGTCACCCTACATCGAGTGGTTACCTTTTGTTCTATTTACATACCACCAAACACCAACCTATTACCAAATAAATTAGACACGCTTGTTCAACCGCTTCCTGTGGCATTTGTTTTACTCGGTGATTTTAATGCCCTTAACATTTAATGTGGATCAAACTACATAAGCGACGGGGGCAAAATGGTTGAGGATTTCATTACTAGACACGACCTGTGTCAATATAATACCCAATCTCCGACGTACTTACACCCAGAAACGGGTACATACACGTGTATCGACTTGATAATTTGTTCTCCTTCGCTACTTTTGCATTATGATTGGAAGGTCTCTGATGACCTTCACAGCAGTGATCACTTTCCAATCTCTCTTAAGAACACCAACGTTACAATTGATAACGCAATTCCACAGTGGAATTTAAAGAAAGCCGACTGGGTCAAGTATGAAACATTTTGTACAGCCAGGCTTTACAGGAATACCGTCCTAAACGACAATGAATCTATTCGACAATTTATTTCCGTCTTAACTGAGATTGCAGATCAATTCATCCCCAGGTCCTCACCGAACTGTAAAAGAACCCAAAAACCGTGGTTCACCAAAGAATGTAAAGAAGCCATTAGACAACGCCGAAAAGCACTGAAAAAAATTCAATAATCGTCCAACGCAAATTTAACTAAGTTCCGTATTGTTCGGGCCAAAGCTCGCCGCACGATAAATGAAAGAAAAAGATCATCAAGGAAAAAATATGTTTCAACTTTAAATTCTCGTTCCTCTATAAAGAAAGTTTGGGACACTATCCGCAAAATAATTGGAAACGGAAAACACAATTCTTTTCGACATCTGAAATTAAATAACAACAATTTCAATACAAATCATGAAATAGCTAATATACTTGCTGATTGTTTCTCTAAAAATTCCTCATCGTCTAATTATTCAGAAGCTTTCCCAAGATTGCAAGCACAAAAAGAAAAGACACGGTTGAATTTCACATCAAATAACTCAGAGTTATAACCAACCGTTTTCATTGTCGGAGCTTATGGAATCTTTGAATAAGGCCCATGATACATCCGCTGGGCCTGAAGATATACATTACCAGGTTTTGGAACACCTTCCAGAACCATCATTAACAGTTCTACTGGAAATCTTCAATGATTTATGGATTACCGGTAATGTACCAAAAATTTGGAAAGAAGCAACAGTAATACCAATTCCCAAACCAGGCAAAGATAGCGCAGATGCTACCAACTGTAGACCCATATCACTGGCTAGCTGCGTATGCTAAACAATGAAACGAATGATCAATTCTCGGCTTGTATGGTATTTGGAAACCAACAATTTACTATCCCCTTTCCAAAGTGGCTTTCGTTATGGTCGTAGCACCAATGATCATCTGGTTAGACTAGAAACATTTATTCGCGACGCTTTCATCAAGAAGGAACACTTAGTAGCGGTTTTCTTTGACTTAGAAAAGGCCTATGATACGACATGGAAGTACGGAACACTAAATGACCTGCACGATCTGGGTCTGAAAGGCCGTCTGCCCTCTTTCATATCAAACTTTCTCTCAGACAGGGAATTCAAGGAACGAGTGGGCTCCACCCTCTCTGATATGCACGATCAAGAGATGGGTGTGCCCCAGGACAGTATTTTATCTGTGACGCTTCTCAACATAAAAATTAATAGCATGACCATGTGTCTGGCGCCTGGTGTGGATTGCTCCTTATACGTTGATGACTTTCTAATATGGTAGCGATCAAAGCAAATCCATACAATTGAAAGACAACTTCAGCAAAATATCAACAAGATTCAAAATTAGGCCAATACTAACGGTTTCACATTCTCCAAATCAAAAACAGTATGTATGCATTTCTGTCAGTTATGAAGACATCATGATGAACCTAACCTCACGCTGGACGGAACACCTATTCCAGTTGTTGAGGAAACAAAGTGTTTAGGTATTATCTTCGACAGAAAACTGACTTTTATTCCACACCTGAAGAATTTGAAAGTTAAATGCTTGAAATCTCTAGATTTACTTAAGGTAGTAGCCCACACTGACTGGGGTGCTGATAGAAATGTCATCCTCAGTTTATATAGAACGTTTATTCGCTCCAAACTAGACTATGGTTGCTTTGTTTATGGTTCAGCTAGGAAGTCTTATTTCAAGCTTGACCCAATTCATCATCAAGGAGTAAGACTCGCTCTGGGAGAATTTAAGACATCCCCGTGTGAAAGCCTACTCGTTGAAGCCAATGTACCACCTTTATCACAACGTAGAGAAATGCTTCCGCACAGTATGCTCTCAAATTAAGATCAAACCCTCTGAACCCTGCTTTTTCGGCTGTTTTTCAACCCAAATACAAAACCTTGTACGAAAATAAACCAAACGCCATACTTTCTTTTGCCATTAGAATATCACCCTGCCTCGAAAGTACCAAAATTGATCTTTCAAAAATTCAGAAAACGTCCATCTCCGAAACATCTCCCTATCTACTCAAACAACCAAAAGTACTATTTACGTTACACGATGGAAACAAATTGGAGAAATAACCTTCCATCTTCCACAACTCTTATCAGGAACTCCTCACCCAATTTGAAAACTACACAAGAATTTATACTGATGGATCAAAAGATGAGGAAAAGGCTGCTGCAGCCTTCGTTAGTGGAAAATACACAACAAAAGTTCGCTTGCCAAATGGTACTTCAATTTTTTCAGCCGAACTCAGAGCAATAGACTTTGCTCTGTCTTATATTGATACCAAACGTATTTTAATCAGCATCATCTTCTCTGACTCACTATCAGTACTTCAGTCACTACATAATAGATAACTGGAGAACCCACTATTAGCCAATATTCTTCTCAAAAAATACTAAGCTGAGTACCTCCCACAATATAGTATAATGTTGGTTACCCAGCCATATTGGCATTTAAGGTAATGAAAAAGCAGACCGCGCTGCTAGAATGGCCCTATCCCTTGAACTATCTGATTTTAAAATACCGTATACTGATTTTAAACCTAGGTTCAAAGAATCTTTACGTCAGAAATGGCAGGCATCATGGAATGATGCAGTGAATAACAAACTTCATGCCATCAAGCCAACCCTGGGAGAATGGATTCCTTCCTACAGAAACCTCCGTAGGGAGGAGGTAGTAATTGCAAGAATTCGAATTGGTCATACGTATATAACCCACTCGCACATACTAAAATTAGAAGACCCACCAGAGTGCATTTCTTGGAATGAATCATTCACCGTTAAGCAACATACGCGCGATCAATATTACAATGTGCGTGATATTAGGGAGCTCTTTGATACAGTCAGTGTGGCTTGTTTTATAGACTTCCTGAAGTAAGTAAACATTTATTACAAGCTATAGCTTTTATGCTATCACCTTGAGCAGTTCTACGTGATGTATATTCCGTCCCTTAATTTTAATTACCTTTTAACTGCCTTCATTAACATATACCATTTACTACTTTGATTGACGAGTGCAGAACGTTGACTTATCATTGTGTCCCCGTGGTTTATTTAATTAGGGCACTAATCGCGTAAGTTTGCAGACGTTTGAAGAATGCCGGTTTGACGTAAAACAGATATGGTTGGTGCTAAATGTGCATTAGTTATCGAGGAAGTTAAATCGTTGCTCATTCTTGACAGGTACAAGCTCAAGTGTTACAGGAACGGTGGAATGGAAGGTGATTGTTACAAATCACTGTGGCTCTTTTAAAATTTGTAAATATGGGATATCTATCCTAACTTTTATTTATTTTGTCCTTGTCGTCATCTTTCTCTCTTTAAACCCTAAATATTCTCAATTAAGTTCACAAAAAGATATCTACCCCACTTAATAGTTATGTGTGCTTCACTCTCTCCCTGTGCCCCAAACTATAACGTATGGATAAATCAGTGTTTAATGAACTGTATGGTGTGTTAGGATCCAGCATGGAGGATTCAGTTACTTTATTGATGTAATCATCACTGTGGGCCTCCTCTTTTTCACTTGGTTTAGATTCTTTTTATTCTTAAGGTCGTTCTGTTAACTTCCTCTGGCCACTCTTGATTGATATCATTCAGGGCCATATACCAAGCTGCATTTCCGTCTGTCGTCTTCAGTACCGTTCAAATGTTTTCATTATACCTATTTAAAATAATATCGTAAAATCTGCGTAGCTAGAGGTAATGTATGTAATATGAATACAAAATAGATACTCATATCAGAGACATTCGTTTATGACCAGCGACCCAATACTTAGACTCTTTGTATGTGTTTGTATGTCTGTCTCCGTCAGATCCTTTTGTATGATGTGTTGCCCAAGTAGCCTTATGATTGACTTTCTTGCTGTGTTTTGTCTTTTGATGTCTATTTAGTTTGCCTTTAACATACTCCGTCAGGCACAGCAGGAGACAACGATCGCTGCTTCCCTTGAGAACAGTAGCTATTATTGCGATCGACATAACAAATGTATAGTTAACAATTCATACATATTCATTAACAAGAAATTTCATTTAAATTTGGAAGGTCTCTGTCTTCAAAGTAAGATATTAAATATCAAATAAATCCGAACATATGCATCCAATTGCACATGATCAGTAACATTTGCGTTTTTGTCCATCCTTTGTTTCATTCACTACAGTTGATATGTGGTACAGATAGTTTTTGTTCTCCTGTCTTTATGAAGTTTCTGTTATAGTCAAACCCGAAACACTGTTATTACGTTGATTCCATTCAATATGACCCAAGCTGTTAAATGAAAATAATCTTCAACATTGATTTGTAATCGGAACGTTTTGTTTCCTTTATCTTAATGTTATTCACTCGAACAACAATTTAACATATGCAATTTACTTTTATGAATACTAGAATTTTTCTCGCACTTGATACATCTTCCAAATTGTATTTAATCTCGATAACGTTTTCAGTGCTCTAAGGTGATGAAAGTTTCTGACAGAAAAGAACAGAAAACAAAACTTTCAATTGTTAAGGAGCTCGAAAATGACAATAAGTTAAAATAAATACATATATGAAAGACAGTGTTAAACATCTTTAAAACGTTGAATTTTAGATTCGAGTTGTTAACATGATTTGATTTCCTAAGTATGTTTTAAATTTTATATCCGACAAGATTCACTCAACACATTATATAAATCCTATGCTTATATTTTGTTAAGCGTCTCTTCTGGGTCTATATATCTCTTCTAAGCGTTTTGAAACATTACAGTAATTTGATAGAATGTCAGTGCTTTCGTGTCGGAGCTAATTTGCTAAAATAGTTATGATGATGGATGGTATGAGACAGGAACATTGTGTGCGTTCATTCTTTATATTTCATAATTTAGAATAGTTTACAAACTTTATAGTTCTTTAAGTTTCAGAATTGGGAGAGTCATGATTTGAACAATTGTTTTATTTGTTTGTAGAAAAATGTTTTTGACATTAAGAACACACACACACACACACACACACACACACACACACACACACACACACACATATATATATATATATATATATATATACATAAAGCAGCCAAAGTAGACGAATACATCCTATTATATGTCTGCATGTAAGTCGGGTAGCAATACGTATGTGTGTTATGAATCACTTTAATCAGCAAGATTTATTCATTGCAATGGGTTGTTGAGGATTTATACAAAAATTTCTCCTAGTATGTTTAATTATTTTTGTTCTCAAGCCCTTTGCATTTCTTCGAACGACATATATGAAATATAACGGACTAATATATTAATTCACAACAACTTCCAATTATACACTCTATAAGAAATTTAACTGGGGCCCCGAGTGGCCGAGTGGTCTCCGTTACGGATCACTGCCATCTCACCTCTGTCTGCGTGGGTTCGAGTCACGGATTCGGCCAATGTGGATATGTGAGAAAGTTGGCCAGTAGCTTCTCGTGGATCGGTGGTTCTTTCCGGGAATTTCCCGGTTTCTTTCTCCACCATTAATACTGGCCTACATATATAGCCTATCGTGTGCTGAAAAATGGTTTTAATCCCTACAACAACAACAACAACAACAACAACAACAACAACAACAACAGAAATTTAACTTAATTACTTGATTGCTAATTACCAGGAGCACAATTATTGATGGATGAACACTACTTTTCTGAAACATGTACAACACTATCACACAGTGCTCACCATTTCCTTGAGTGTGGTTATTATGGAATGCAAAAATAAAATGCGTTGTTTTGTTTTCCACACTTTCTGATTATTCAAATTTCGATTCATTATCATTTAGATGCCATAATTGAATAGGCTGCTAAACATTCAGGTACATCAGTTACTATTGCGAATGTCTCAATGGATTCGATAAAATCTAAACTTTACACTGTAACACATTCGAATTTAATCTTGTTCTTTATCAGTCTGCATAATGGTTCATTAAAGAAACACTAATTTTGGGCACCGTTTTTCATGTCGAATTGTAACAAACATGTCTGTTCCACATATTTAGTAAGCTTGTAGTGAAAAACGCAATTAAATACAGGACCGAACGCATTATGCGATTTAGTGTATAATAAATGGTTATAAAACATCTACACATGAACATAAATTTGCTCTATGTGGATAAGTAAAGAATGTGTTCCGATCATTAGATTAACTAAATAATGCAGCTGAAAAAATCCTTCATATATGTTCAAATACCTCATGAAATAAGCTAATGTATGTAATAACCAATGTCATATTTAAGTTCATAATTATAATGAAGGGATCATAAGCAAGTAGAATTTAATAATGCTTCATAATCATATATTGTATTTGATATAATATGATGGTAATGAGAAACAATAGTTTTCGGCACTAATGTTACACTATTAAAAAAGCCACATAATCCATTTCTAACGTTCAATAAACTAAGATGCTTTTAATCAATTTTATATTTCCAGAAAGCCACAAATTTATTTACGGCGCGGATTATTCCTATGACAAAGCATAGAAAATTATATCATGAAAATAAACGTGTTACATGTATTAGGGCGTCAGCTGCTAACC
>JAECUM010001943.1:0-94483 GCA_016617855.1 Megalonaias nervosa
AATTCGGATCTAAATTGTTGTTGTTGTTGTTGTTGTTGTGGGGCTTAACGCCATTTTTCAGCACACGATAGGCTATACATGGCGGCCAGTATTAATGGTGGAGGAAGAAACCGGGAAATCCACGGAAAGAACCACCGACCCACGAGAAGCTACTGGCAAGCTTTCTCACATATCCACATTCGCCGAATCTTAGACTCGAACCCGATCTAAATTGTAATCACACCCTCTATCTCAATTCCGATTGGATGTGGCTGTGAACCGATCCAATCAAACTTAGTGGACAATGTCCTCTCGCTGTCTGTCCCCATGGGGACGGATGAGAACATGTCCCCTTCACCCTGTGGGCTTCCTTCTGATCTTAGGAATAATCTTTAACACCTAGGTGTGAGGATTACAAGCCTTTGTCAAATTCTGCGAGCGGTCGCCTATGCCAACTCCAATTCCCAGTCCTTTTGCGGGTCACGGTAACCTTGCGTAAGGGTTTAACACTAGCCATCAGCAATGTTCAGACATCAAACACATAGTCTTGATAGCGGGGATGAGCAAACGTGCCCCCCACCCCACCCCCCACCCCAACGCCTGAGAATAAAATCAGGATTTTATTCCCCCAAAATTGCTCCAAATGCAAAAGTGCGTTACTACACGGAATAAAAGACAAAACCATAACGACGCTACACGCTGACTACGAACACGACTACACACACAACATACCGTTATCTACTGCGCGATCTATGCTATTTCTGCGCTCCTGCTCATGAAATCGGCGCCTTCGTTCTCGGTTCCTTTCACGTATCTGATCTGCATCTGGTACTGCTGTAAGACCAGCAAGCATCGTATCAAGTGTCCATTCGACAATTTCGCCCGCGCAAGATAGGCTAGGGGTTGGTCGTCGGTCTCCAATATGAACTACCGCCCGTATAAGTACCGCTCGAGCCGTGATATCCCGAACATGATTCCGAGGCATTCCCTCTCTGATACGGAGTAGTTCTTCTCGATAGCAGTTTCCGACTGGAATACTAAAGCATGTGGGTGGGAAAAGCTTTAATATTTCCGGTTGTTTCTGCATCAGGATACATATATAGAAGGACCTACACTTGTCTTCGACGAGTTTAATAATCGCGAATCATATTTAGATTTGCACCGTGGATTTCACGCTCGTCTGAATGCAACCGGACTGTAGGTAAGAGGATTTTCTCCCCTCTTTATTCATCCATGTCACACTTACTATTGACGTTATGTATATTCATGCGATGTATGGTAAACTGTGTTCATCTTTGTTCCAGGTCGAACTGGCAGGCTAGCAATGGACAAGGGCAGATGCTGTCAAACACCTGCTATGCTAATGGATGCCCAGATTGTCAGAAACAGGCCAGATGCAAACGTGAGAAGAAGGGGGGGGGGCAGTCGCTTGTGTTTTGCAAATACTTATATTCTTCATACGATTTGAAAACACTGTAGATGTGCAATAAAATCATGGCTACCGTTACATTATCATCCCTGTACATATATGTACGTTTTTCATCCATCAGTAATTTAAATGAGTTTATGTCCTTGCAAAGGAAATTTAACTTGTAATTTATGATCCAGAACGATATAACTGAACATTTGACCTATATGCTTCCTTTCTTTTAGAAATACTTTGAAATACCATGTTAACACGTATTTAAGTTTTTTTAAACTTATCTTGTGGTAGTCACACTCATGTGTCAGTATGTTGTCGATATAGACTATACAGTTGTTAGGTATCAATACATCATGAATATCAGTATCAATGTTGTTCTGTAGGTTTCTACATGGCAGTACAGTAGAGATACAGAAATTGGTAAAGACACTATTAGCAAATGTCTCCATATCAAAATTCTAATCACAGTTCATTGGCTTCACTAATTTTCAACACTTTCTTGTAAGACTTCTAACAGGGAAAATGTCTTCGTCTTTCTTCACACACACACACACACACACACACAAACACACATATATATATATATATATATATATATTTATGAGAGGGAGATACAGAGGGACCTAACTTTATATATATATATATATATATATATATATATATATATATATATATATATATATATGAGAGAGACCTAACTTTATAATTCCTTACACAGAATTCATATGCGGTTGTCAAAATGGCGGCAGCTGTAGTGTAGTTACTGGGAAGTGTACGTGTCCAACCGGTTACTATGGAGATAAATGTGAGACGTTTGATTACTGCAGTTATTACGAAGATCGGCAAAATACGAGTGCATGTGGCTCCGGAGGTGTGTACCTTATTTACAGTATTCAGCTTGATGTAGACTTAGTCGTGCTTCTTGTTACTAATTGTATTATTCTTCTTGCTACCTCTCATCTACAGCCTTCCCAACTCCTTGTTATAAAATGTTTGCCTTTACCATTCCGTGTTATTAAATGTTTGCTTTTTCTGTAACAAAATCTTCTTATCTTGCAAAAACGGATCATATATTCTCATGCAAACAAAACGTATACTTCAAGCATAATCCCTGATTCGAATAAGTGTTGATTGCTTTCTCTCATTATTATTTAAACCATTTAAATAAAAATGTTATTCTACCTTAATTTTTCCTACAGTGACGAATATCTCACGTAATTTGCTTCTTATATATATATATATATATATATATATATATATATATATAAAACTAATTGCTTCGATTGAAATTTTGATTTGAAATAATGGGTTTTCTGTATTTTAAACACCCTTGAATTACCTCCTTCTAATAAGTGGAAAATGTCCGTTTTTCTTCCTAGATAAAACTTCTCATGTAGAAATTTGTGTTGAAATGTACTATCTCTATTATTCCATTCCAATATGGCAGCCAAGTAATTCTTCCCTCAATCATTCGAAATATATTTTGAAAATTGTTTTTCATACATTTTGATATTTTTTCATAATTCTCATTTAAATGATGACTCTCATTGTTATTATCCGTATATGAAAGGTATTCTTTAATGTTTATCTCATATTAATGGCACATCCGTCGTTATCATCATCTGAGCATCAATCCTTGTCGTTATCGTCTGTTATTGTTTACTTCATCAAACTTCTGAGGGACCTTCTTAAAGGGGCTGCAGTGCTTAGGTTTTAGGCGTGCACGACTCGCAATCAATTGTTTGCGAGCTCGAATACTGTCCACACCAGGTTGATTCCGCTGTTGTAGCGTGTCTCTGGCAAGGTACTTTACACCTATTCTGTTTGCGTTAATTGCCTTTGGTGTGTTTTACGACATTAAATATAAATCAATTATCTTGAAGGTGTATGTACGGCAGTTCCTCAGAGCGCAGTGCGAACACATGGTGGAGATAATGCGGGGGACCACTGCATTTTCCCATTTGATTATGGTGGATTATCGTTCGGGAGCTGCATTGAAGACAATTCGGTAATGATAGGCGATTTAATAGTATTTTACAACATAAATCATAGTATATTACGACAAAAAGAATGATTCATCTGATATGTAACCTAGTATTTCTAAACAAAGTGATTTCTTTTGGTGCAATGGAATGTAAATTCGGCTTTTGACATTCAAAAGGCAAAATAATGTGTTCTTTCAAGTTTTAATTTTAACGTTTTAGTCTTCCAAGTAAAATCCACGTAGACATATTACTTTAATATTCCTTAGACCGTATATGGAGATACACTGAAAAACAAACCTCAGTATTGAGAAATATGATTGGCTGAGTTTTAGACATATTTCAGTTTTAACCAATCAGATCGCTCGATTCCAAACTCGGTTTTACGTCAGTACTTTAGTTATTCACGTGAAATCCACTCTACAACCTTTTGTTTGATGAAAAAAAAGATCAACCCTTTGAAATGGAACTTGCAATCAGATCTCTCATTTACCGTTGCTCTCAGGTGGGCCCACCATTTGCCTGCGGTGGATATTTTGAAGAGCAGAATAGTTACATAGACCTAGGACAATGGAGCCCTGGACCTACATACACTCTGGCAGCCTGGGTCAAACCGTACAGGTCCGACCATAAGAGGAGGGTAGGTAGAACTGTAATTATTACGTGTTCAATGAATAGCACGCACGACAGATGATATAAGGCATATATTAAAAAGTAACAAAAGAATAATACCAAAATGTCGAAACGAAATACATGGACCAAAGAATGCACGTAGAAATAAATTACAGACAACACTTAGACACTATGATGTTTTGATCCATTTTGTGTGTATTTCATACGTCCCGCTTTGTGGTATTACATGTACTTTCACTATATGCAGTTAATTTTCCAACACTTTGTTTACGCAGACCATACTGGGTGGAGTAACGGAGTGCAATGACTGGGGAATCAACCTGAATCACAACTCTTTTCGTGGCTACGTGAAAATCGATTCCTTGTGCACTTCTGATCTAGATACCGGGAACATGCCGCCCGTGCAGGCTGGACAGTGGTATATGGTTGCGCTGGTCAACAATGGAACTCATGCTATGTCGTACTTGAATGGAGCACTGAAGAGCACTGTTAAGGTAATAAGGATTAATGACCTGCATTTAGGCTACCATGGGGTTAAAATCTCTATAAAAGCTTAAGTGTGATCTTTGGAAAATTGTATTCAGGATAAAATTCACTTGAAAAAATAAATTAAGTCGACTGTCAAAGTTGAAGTAATAATAATTGTGAAATTGGATTTTGCTGTCAGAATAGTAATTTTATTTTCATTGCATGAATTAGTATGGACAAGTAAAAACTCAACAGTCAACAAAGATAAGATACTTCGCGTCTTCACGATAAATTCAGATGTGTTGTGATTTGAGATCTTCTGTGTTTTTCATAGGCAATATATTTTTTTTCTTTGAGGCTTTCTAGAAAATATTGTAACACTATAACATAAGGGCAATTTAAGTTATCTAATTAATATTTAATGCTATAACATAAGAGGCAATATAAGTTATCTAATTCCTATTTAATACTATAACATAAGGGGCAATATAAGTTATCTAATTCATATTTAATACTATAACATAAGGGGCAATATAAGTTATCTAATTCATATTTAATACTATAACATAAGGGGAAATATAAGTTATCTAATTCATATTTAATACTATAACATAAGGGGCAATATAAGTTATCTAATTCATATTTAATACTATAACATAAGGGGCAATATAAGTTATCTAATTCATATTTAATACTATAACATAAGGGGCGATATAAGTTATCTAATTCATATTTCATCTAGATGTGAATCAAATCTTAATTATTATATGAATGAAATACTGTTCATCAGTTAAAACAATTACTTTAAACTGCATTATAGTCAACCCTAGCAGCTGATGTTTTACCCCAAATATCACACGAATCATAAGATAGAAATTTCGATGTGCCAACATCGACCACAAACTCCTATATTGTTAAAGACGGTCACATTTTACATAGTATTTGCTTCTTTAAATACACTACCCAATCATAATAGCTTAGGAGAACTACTACTACCTCGTAAATCCAGCCCCCTCCCCCCCCCATACTACTATTAGCTAAGGGAAGCTCAATGTTGTCTGCCGACTTATGTGGCGGTCCGGCAGACTTATTTCCCCTTAGGTATAAAACTTAGCGGCAAAGCCTAATAATACCTCAGTTAGTACTTCCGCGCGTGTCAAAAAACATACTCTCGTTACGAGAGACCTCGCAAGAGCCAGAATCTACATAGAAGATATACCATTACAAGTTGGAGGAGTTTTCACTTCTAAGGGAAGTATATTCCATCTATATTTCCAACGTTTCCTCATCCTATCCCGACTAAGGTATGCCTTTACAATTTGCTTACACTTTGTCGTCATCACACATTTAGGTACTTGTACGAGCCTAAGCGCCTTCACATTAAGTTCGGGCTATAATTATTTTATGTAGGTGCAAGCCTTTAGCGCTTACAAAAACTCCTGATATATGTCTAATGCTATTACGAACAATTACATATTGGTGAGTTTCTATTCCAAGGCATTCGTAGCGTCCGGGCGCCAACTTCAATGTTTTTGCTTCTACAGGCGGTTTGTGAACTCTTTTTCCCTACAGATAATTGCCTCATTTTGGATATGGTCGCACCTACCTTGTAAGTATCTATAACGGTGCCTCAGTTCCCTTTATGTGATGGCTTTGTGTGCAATATATATACTTGTGTACATTTCTGTATTGCTTCCGCTCTGTTCGGACACGTACCGGTAAGAGTTACATACATGGTTTACCCAGTCGCGTCCAGTTTATGCATGTTTCTATCGGCGACACTTCAGACATGTTTATCTGCATAAACATTCCATCATATTTAAAGAGCAATTATATCTGTGATGGTCTTTATGCCCTTAAGAAACGCCTTATATATGTATAATTCCGCCATTTATGGTACATACAGGTGAGTTTCCTTTACCACTGCATCCTTAACTTTGGGGTGCCATGCTTCAATGATTCTCTGTACATGCCGTCCTTGACATTCCCTACAGGTAGGATTGTAATCGAGATCGTCTGTTATCACTTTTTCCAGGTAGCCATCATTTCGTATAGCTCTGCACCCACATTGTATTTAACAAAACATGTACAGGCCCACAGGCTTATGCTTCTCCTTACAGGTGGTATTGTCATTATATTTTACCTGTATGCTTCATTGCTTTAATAGGCTGCCTGTTATAAATATCCGGGTCAACGTTTTAAGAATGGCTATGCAAGGCGATTGCGTTCTAAATGACAGGTGCAGGGCTACAGTTTTATACGTTTACCTCTAATTGTAGCACAGATTAGACCTATGGGCAAAGCATAAAACCACACAGCTCAGGACGAATACGTCACCAGTCTGCATGCTGGTCTTTCCTCAGTGTAAAATATTCTGTCGGACAAAGGAGATAAATCAAGTTACCCTTCAGCCACGAAGCGCCGCACACTGACACGCTCCGACAGCTCTGGCACCCAAGTCACCAATACACGATTTAGCATTTTTGGCAACTTCCTCTACCTTGCCCACTTAGTGTTCCACGTGAATCCTATTGCGGTACAGCGAGGGATAGAGCTAACAAATAGCCACGTTCCCTCTTACTCAACAGACATACAAATATGTTACATGGATCAAATATCTCATACTCCCAACTGATGATCATATAAGGCATATTTGCGTTGTGACCTGCCTAAGCCATATACTTCGAAACAAGAAGGGCCAAACATCAGTATTACGGGCTCAATCGCTAACTGCCCGGCTTCTAGTACGTCGAACCCGACTTTTGCAGACATGTGCAAGAACCAGTGGAAACCTCATACCAGCTCGAGAAACTCATTCGGCACGATGCCACGAATAATTCCGCACCCCTCTTAGTTTCTCTACAATCTGCCACCAGAAGAAACTCTTTACTCAGAGAGTGCCTCGAAGTCACGGTTTCTAATTCAGGGAGTTCTACGAGATTAACGAGCGACAGATCTCATCGCTCTTCGCCAACTAAGTCTCAGCATTACAGGGACCTTAGCCTTAGCCTTACCTCATGCAACCAAAATGCTGCTGCTTGTTCTCCACTGCTGTCATCTATTGTACACTATCCGATGGCACGAGAAGACTCAGCCTTCCTAACCTCCAATGGGGACATTTTCCACCTTAGCCCTCCAGGATTTTGTCCTCCTCCTCCACTCCACCAGTAACCTGGACTGGAGCTGCATCATCTGTTGATCTTACAACGAAATGGAATAGTCCTATTTCAATTACTTCCGCAGTCCGAGAGAGTTACAGACGATCTAACCGCGGCTTCATCGTCAGTTCGTCGGCGGTTCTACCTTTGCCACACAACAGTCTTTAAGTTGGAAACCCTGCAGTTGACAGTGATATCTCCGCTTTGGGGATGACAAAGCCACACTCCATACGAATGGATCGGATGGCCTTTGATGACACTCGGCAGTTGTTGTTGTTGTTGTAGGGTTTAACGCCATTTTTCAGCACAAGATAGGCTATACATGGCGGCCAGTATAAATGGTGGAGGAAGAACCCAGGAAAACCCCGGAAAGAACCACCGACCCACGATGAGCTACTGGCAAGCTTTCTCACATACCCACATTGGCCGAACTCGAGACTCGAACCCACGCAGACAGAGGTGAGATGGCAATGATCTGTAACGGTAAGCGCTTTAGACCACTCGGCCACTCAGGGGCCCCACACTTGGCAGTTAGTACGCAATATAGTTGCCTTGGCAATAATGTTAGACCTTCGTCTCTATGGCTCTCTTCCAACAGGCGGGACATTGATTATCTTCTCCTCACCGAATACCACATTATATGCATGGGAGTCGGTCTCAAGAATGGCCCAAGTACTTAACAGAGCCACTCAGCACACTTTGTTCAATACTTTCACCGCAGCAACAATTTACCATTGGTGGAACGTAACTCAATGACCTCTGCCTGCACATTCATGAAGGACCCCCATACAGCCAAGCTAAGAGCACAGCCTTTATCCTCTAACCTTCTTTTTAACATCCCGATTTAAGAAGTCCGCGAACAAACCATCAAGGTGATATGTTTCCCTCCCTACCAGAGCCACATCGTCGATGCATGGATCGTACGAGAAATCAGTTAAAGGATCCAAGGGCCACTCATTGGACAAGAACCTCTGAAAACCGTCCTATCGAAGCTTCTCAGATACCGAAGAGAATATAGCACTGAGAGGGTCATATCGTTCGTTCCAGACCTTTCTTGGTCCCAAAGGCAAATGGCATTCGGCGTCTGGTCATCTACCTAAGCGTCCTAAATCAATTCATCCACTCCGTTGGTTTTCAATGGAAACACCATAACGCAATTTGAATGCCATCCTTGAGGGAGACTTCGTCATCATTGTGGACTTAACCGGCACATGCCTTCATGTCCCTATTAACAAGACTTCCAGGACGTTCCTGCGATTCGCCTACAACATCGTATTCCAATTCAGGGCACTCACAGCCCCTGGATCTTCACTTATCTATTAAATCGATTGATGGCGCATGCCCAGACCATATCTGGACGACATCCTGCAATGATATCAGTGATTTAGATATAACAAGACATGATAACCCTTGTTATAATCTGGACTTCTTTTCAACAATGAAACATCCAACCTAGTACCAACTCAACAATTTGTTCACCTAGGTGTGGAGTTCAATGCACAGGCTACAGATATCGTCTCCGTTAGGATCAGGGATTGAAATCCCAACCATGATATCACCTTCTCTTTCGAGGAATTATATCCGCACCCGGAATTCCTTCGCATTCTATGCTTGCTCAACGAGGCAGCGAACCTCATGGTCCTAGGTCACCTTCTTATGCTCTGACTGTTACCGATTCTTCTACCCATCTGGAGACCTAAAGTTTGCCCACTGGACCATCCTCTCACCATCTGCACACAACTTAGGTACGGTCTGCGAAACTGGGGCAATATAACGTGGCTCACATTGGGTATACATTTACAAGTACAACTGCCCTAGATTACAGTCTGTACCGATGCAAGAACAAGGCTGCGAGCCCACCTAACACCATCCTTTCGGGAAACCATCGGTGCATACTCTTCCTATGAAGAACATCCTTTTATCAATAAAATATGGATATGACGGTCATTGTGAAAGCCTTTCACTAGTGGCATAATATTTCCATGACAAGGTAGTTCTCATTCTCTCCGACAAATCTATAGTGGTGACTTATCTCAAACGACAAGGAGGAACAAAGTTCCAAGACCTAGGCATCCTGGTGTTTGACTTTCTAAAGTGGTGTTGTCAACAACAAACCCACGTCCAAGTTCGCCATTTCCCAGGACTCCTAACGTACTAGCCAAATCTTTGTCCAGGAACAATCAACTAATGTTGATAGAATGTTCTCTTCATCCCTCGGTTCTCATTCCGATATGTACCCGGTGGGACCCACTGTTGGTGGACCTGTTGCGACAAGGTGGAATACCAACTCCCATTCTACGTATCTCCAGTCCCGACTGAAACCCCGGGCAGTCGACGCTTATCGATACATTGGAAACGGATTGGATGCATACGCCTGCCATCGAACACCTCTGACTTCAAACCGTAATACAGAAAGCAAGAGAAGCAGTGTTTTACCTCATCCTCATTGCACCACGCGGATGGGATAATAGGTGGATCAACGACCTCATCAAACTCGAAAAAGGAACTCCTCAATGACTTTGGACGTTCCCACATCTACTCAAACAAACATGACGTCAGTTGTTTCATTAATACTCAGAGCTATGGAACCCGCAAGTTTGGATCATATGAAACACGCCCTCAGAAATAAACAATTATCACAACCAGTTGTGGAGAGATTAGCTCTAACAAGAAGGTCCTCCACTCTGAAAGCATACGAAGGCGAATGGCACGTTTTCAAACAGTAGTGCGCAAACGAACACCTCCTGCTTTTCAAAGCATCTATACCACAAGTAGATAAGTTTTCTGGCTCTTCCTAGAGAGAAAGTTCTCTCTGAATACGATAAAAAGGTTACCGCTCCACGATCGCTAACACCTTGGTCATCACGTAAGAGAGGATGTCGAACAAAACAAGGGCTTATCCGAGCGCTCTCCACATTTGAGAATACACGACCATAAACATTAGCCTTATGCTCAAGGTGGAACCTACCTTTGGTATTAAAGTGACTGAACAATATGTACTTGAACCACTTCAGGGGCAACTCTGGAGCACATTTCATACAAGACATGCTTCCTCATGGCGTTAGCGGCTAGTGGAATTAGCGATATACTTGCCTTATCAGTTGACCCAAATTACGTGCTGTTTCGACAAGACGGGTCAGTCTTACTCATGACGGCAGTCTCTTTCATCGCCAATAATCGGCTTGCTTCCACGGGTAACCAGACTTTCGTCATGAAACCTCTCTCTAGTCTGGACACATTAGCTGAAGGCCACTACAAGACCCATTTCGGGTTTTGAAGTGGTACCCTAAAAGGACAGAGCCTTTGCATCGAGAGAGATCACGCCTCTTTCCACTTCATAGAAAAGGACAGGCGAATATATCAAAACAGACTACCTCGTCTTGGATTAAGTGGTTTTTGCGCTCGGCATATAGAGAAACAACCCCAGCTCAAACGAATTTATTACCATTTCGGCTCACAAGGTTAGGGCAGTTGCCACCACACTAGCATTCGACCAGAAATATTCGCTAACCGACATCATTCGGGCTATGGGATGGAGATCGGAGTCTACATTTTCTCGCTTTCATCTCCGAGATATGTCATCCCAATGGGCCCAATTTGATCTTGTAAAACCTATATCCGCAGCTCAACAGGTCACCCTTCCAGGTCCATAATAGCTTCTTATGATGCGGCTTTACAACTTCCACTGTATTTGGGGAGGGGGAATTTTTCACTATTTGAAGCCGTGCCCCGACAGATGGAGTCCCCTCCATTGAGTTTACCTCGCATACCTTAGTTGACCGGAAATGGTATCTCCAGTGCAAGGGGATTTGCCTCCCTCCACCTCTAACCTATTCTTATAAGGTATTATGATTAGGTAAAGTATTTAAAGAAGACACCAATTTTTTCTAGTAAAATATGCTTCCTCGAGAATACTTTCCCCAATCCTAATACACATAGACCCTCCCGGTCTCCCCGCAATTACATCCGTTCAGAGCGTTCCTTTGCTCAAGTAGTAACTGTTGTATTCTTAGGCTTTGCCGCGAAGTTTTATGCCTAAGGAGAGATCACTCTGCCCGACCACTACATAGGTCGACAGACAACTTTTAGCTCCCTTTAGCTAAAAGTAGGATGTGGGAGTGCTGGATTTACGAGGTGGTAGTGGTTCTCCTAAGATATTATGACTGGGTAATTATTCTTGAAGAAACGTATTTGACTAGGGAAAAAAAATGGTATCCAGTTGCATGACAATTACAATTTTCTTACGAATTTAAATTGATTTCAGCCAGTTTGTTTATGAATTCGATTACTCGCCTTTCAATTTGGACATTTCAGGTTCTCAGCTATCACTTATCTACGACGACGGGGTTCCGTATTGGAGGAGAAGTATGTTGCCAGGAAAATAGCCTGAATGGTCTTATCAAGGTAAGTTCCTCGTTTTCTTCTTGATACAGCTTTTAGTACAAAACCGTTTATTGCTAAGTAATGTGAGACTATCCAGTACCATGTAATGGATACAATTTAATTGTATTTCTCAGACTTACTTCGTTTTCTTTCCTTGTGAAGTCTCTCATAATAATTTTCCTGTTAATACATGATATAGCACACACACACACACACACACACACACACACACACACACACACACACACACACACACACACACACACACACACACACACACACACACACAAAGAACATAACAAAATCAGTTATATAATAGACTTTGCCATGGCGTCTTCAGTTACTGTTTAAAACATGTCTCTTAACGTGAGAATCTGAACATCACTTTCAATCTGATGTATTTGATGAATGTACTTATAAGCATTTATCTGGTTGAAGAAGATTATGCCGCAATATGTTTGACTAAATTGTAACATTTGAAATATAAATCAGGAGAGTTGTACGTTCCATCTTACTCTGTTGCACGTGTATCAATGAAAGCGAATCTTAAGACAGTATTTAAATGGAATGTCAACAAACTGACACAAATTATGATTGGCAAACCAATATTGCTCACAAATTATTTAATATTTAGCTGTTTACTAGCATGAGTGCATTATAGAGCTGTATTGACTCCAGAGAAAGTACTTAGCTCCAGAAGATAGTTCCGAACTATGTCGCTGTCAAATATATCCACAATGTATCGAGATTTATATTGCCTTGGTTTCAGCAATACGTGCATCTCTGCACTTAAATTCCGATCGAGATGATTTTGTTTATTAATTGGCTCCAGGTAATCAGATTCATTACCAATAGCATTTAATAAGTAAATACATACATGTAAACGTTAACAACTTAATTTGTTTTCTCTGTGTATTTTAGACAATAAAGATTTGGAATCACGGACTTGATGCTACATCTCTGAACAACAGTATGTATACACTGGGAACGTCTCAAAGTACCGTAAGTCTTTCCGTTTACTTGTTTCCTTATAATTACAAAACTTTTCACTGCCGTTTTTGAAATAATCTTCGATTAGATATTGTTCTTACAAGAAGTAACGAAAAATTAAATCTAATTGCAGTGTTACCTGTTTAATATTCTATTAAACCTACGATATGTGTTTTTTCTATTTATGTTTCCATTTGTTGTTCTGCTATGATTTAGTGATTATTTGTTTGATTCTTAGGAGTCTGTTTTGGGAGTTTTCTCAATAAAATTGATTAGTCAGTTTCTAGGAGCAAATGTCATAATGTAAGGTATTGATGAGACTTTATGAGAGACTTTATGAATGTATGGATTGGTTTTGTCAGATGTATCATCCTTAATTTCTTAACGTATGGAATTATCTTGTTTAGTAATTTGAGGTTGGGCTAATTTTTATTTTTATTTTTTGTGTGCGTGTTTGTCGACCATTGTATTGCATTCTGTGAAGTTTTAATATTCGGCTTGGAAAAGCTTTATGAGGAGTCAAACAAATATGAAAAAAGAAAACAAATCATGCAAGTGTGAAATTAAAGCTTAGTGACGTGTGGTCGTTAGTGATTGGAGGATATTTACTGTAATATTTGTGCGTTTAGGAACCATTCATTTGACAACAACCATTGTCTTGAGGTCCTTTAAAATAAAACAAAAATGTGGACTATCAAGCCAATTCACGTGTGGGTGTTTGATTCGCTCGATATGAGACCCCTTGCGTGAAGTAATATTTTTAAATTATTGCATAGCGAAACAAAATATCGAGAATGAATTTCTGAAGCTGTGAAATTGTCTGTATGATAATTTGACGGACAGAATGTTTTAAAAAAGCATTCTTAGAGCCTTGAATCGGAAATCAAATGAAAGGCGTTGCCCCTAAGCCGATGTATCCTGGTTAAAAGGGCTACAAAATATTTCTGGAATATGTGTTTTCAGACTTGTGCCACATAATGCGAATTTCCTGTATTAAGTTGATGTCATAGCAATATTTGAATATTTCTCTACTTTCCGCATCCCTGTCTTAGACGTATATAATAATTAGTTTTAATCTGTTGTCGACTTTGCATCAAGAGAATTAAAATGTGATTTTCAATGGAAACCAATCGTATATATTTGCAAGAGTTCCGTCACTATTATGATAATAAAATGGCTGATAATGCTAAAGAATGAAAATAGTTAAAATGCTGCGGCTAGAACCAACAGTGTCACGTTTATATATTACAAAGACCATGAACATAAACATTTTCATCCTGAATCGGAAAATGTAATAAGACATTCAAATTCTCAAAATGTATATTGTTTCCTATCTCGAATTAATGTCGGTATCATTGTAATAGCAAGAGGCGATAAATAACGGCCTTGTTGGGCATTGGGAACTCGGGGAAGAGATACCACAAGCATGTATGGGTACAAATCACAGCGAAGACGACTGGATTCTTCGAGATGGACAGATTATATCAGGCCAGTTTATCAATCTTTGTCTATTTTTAATGCCCTTTATGGGTAATTCTTAAAGACTTTATGTTTTTGACAACAATTGTTTTAAGAGATGCGACCATACAAGGTTTGATGACTTCAGGTAGATGCCTTATCAGGTGAGAAATAACTTGAAAATCTGTAGGTACGCCTTATAGTTTTGTTTTACTAAAGTTCAAAAATGTTTCATCAAAATGAGACTTTACGTTATCTTCCAATGATTCATTTTACAATAGTGAGGCATTCTTCAGAAAATTGAAAGGATTAAAACAGGCACTTTTAAGTATAAATTGATATATTATTTTTACATTTTGATTCTTGGTGCCTTCTCAGTGGCGTCACTAGGGTTGGTGTCACCCAGTGTGATAACCCATGGTGTTCCCAATGGACCTCATTCCTGCACAAAAATTCAAACATTTTATAGACAGTTATGTGTGGTAACTCATGGTGTCACCCCCATGGACCCCCTTCCTGCACAAATATTCAAAAATTTTATAGACAGTCATTTTGGTGTCACCCACTCTGATAGTGTCATCACCCGATGCGGTCCGCACCCCCCACAACCTCTATGTGACGCCACTGCACCTTCTGAACGTACAGCAAAATGGAAAACAAACCTTTGCTAAACTATGAAACTATAAAGAAGGTCAAAGAACTTAGGATTAAAAAGAAATTTGACTTGATTAGAGGCAAAATGTCTTCTCTTATTCATGATACTCTGAAACTTAGTAAATTAATTATATATGATAATTATATATGATAATTATTATGATAATTATAAGATTTACCTTTGCTATATTTTTAGGTATCCATTGTGACATAAAACGATTTTATGTTCCCAAAGGTGTTACCGTTATTATCCAACGTTATACAGGAACCAGTGGCGGTAAAGTTGAAATATATGCGCAGGTAATTTTTCCTTGTTATTTTGCGGCAGTGCATATCTGCACTACATCAAAATAGCACAAATGTTAGACAACTAATGCTTTCTACATGCAGTATTTGTTCTTCTGAAAAAAACATTGAATATTCCATTTGTCAAGTGAGTTGTTAATATATGTTTATATAATAAAATGCAGTCGTTGACTGTAAGACACTTTGATAACTCGTATTTGTGATTGCGGATCTAATGCTGTGCTAATTCAGTGAGAGAGATTATCAAATTGGCAAGTTACAAACCAATATATAAACTGCATGTAAACCGTTTTGCTTCATTGCAGTGTCTTCATACAACTGTGCTTACCTTGGAACATAACAGTACACTAGTGCTCTGTATTTTCAACACAATGATAAAGATCCGTTAATTCGTCTGTTGTTTCTAATGTATATTTAATGTTTGTTAGTTTTCTTTCTCCATCATTATGTGTTCTGTGTAATTGTAATTTTAAGTTGACCTTGTCCAAAGTCACGTTCATGTTGTACCTGACCTGGTACATCTGTTTTGTAAACAACAGAATACATAGTTTAATTTTTCTCTATAATTGTAGATTAATTATTCAAATCATTATTAATGATAAACATATTTATAATCATGATTCTGACCGCAGAATCTTCTAGAATGGAAAATTCCACTAAGGGAGGGTCCCTGAGTGGCCGAGTGGTCTAAAGCGCTCACCTTACTGATCATTGCCATCTCACCTCTGTCTGCGTGGGCTCGAGTCGCAGGTTCAGCCAATGTGGGTAGTTGAGAAAGCTTGCCAGTAACTTCTCGTGGGTCGGTGGTTCTTTCCGGGGTTTTCCCGGGTTCTTCCTCCACCATTAATACTAGCCGCCATGTATAGCCTTTATTGTGCTGAAAAATGGCGTTAAACCCTACGACAACAACAACAACAACAACAACAACAAATCCATTAAGTGACAATTGACGGTTTTATAATCTTTTTTTACTTGAAAAAGTGATTCCATTTTGCGATAACATCCGAAGAGAATATAAGCTAATGCGAAGGCAAAGAGAAAAGCAAGAATGGGATTTTTAGTTTAGATTTAAAGAATTAGACCTGGCAAGTGTAAAACACACACACACACACACACACACACACACACACACACACACACACACACATTCATATAAGTTCAGTTTCTGATGTTACTAGAAAACTTCGGTTAATACCCTCTGTAAGGAAAATGAAGTGGATAAATATTTCCTTAACTCAAAAATATTGCATTCTATTATTACCAAGTGTCCTTATTACATCCAAACTTCACTATAAGTACAATATATTGCTGATATAATACGGTTATGGAGTCTGTCTTGAACGGTTATGAGTCGGTAGCAAAGGCATATAGACAAAGGTTTGGGAGCTATAAAAAGGAAACGGTAAGGACGCATGTCAAATTTGCAAGAGAAAGAAAGCAGTTATTCCATAAGTGGTGCACAGCCAAGAAGGTTGGTCAAGACTACGATAACCTCAGACAACTCATATTAATTGAAGAGTTCATAAACTGCTTCCATAGTGACATTACTACTTATCTTGGTGCGCAAAAGATCGAAACTTTAGAAAATGCTGCTCGTATAGCTGACGATTATTCATTGACTCAGTTTCTATTGTAAGTCTTCCACTGAGCAGTCTTTTAATATAAGTCTATTTCAGCCTCATATGAGCAGCACTTCCAAAATGTCAGTCTAGATCAACTTTTATGAATCAAATATCTATAAGGTCGTTCAGAAACCCTTATTTCTTCCTATGTGCACCTATTGCAAGAAGAGAGGGCAAGTTATTTTAGATTGTTACAGACTGTAAAATAAGCAACAGAATCAAGAAAGAGCTATTCAAGATGCTCTTATTTCTAAGAGGTCAAGGTCACTGTCATCTACTGACAGCAATACATTTGTTGGGTCAAATAAACCCCAGTCTGGGGGCCTTGAATGACCAAGTGGTCTAAAGCTTTCATTGTTATGGATCACTGCCATCTAACCTCTGTCTGTGTGGGTCTGAGTTTCGGGCTCGGCCAGTATGGGTACGTGAGAAAGCTTGCCAGGAGCTTCTTGTGTGTAGGTGTTTTTATCGGGCTTTCCCCTAGTTCTTTCTCCACTAGTTATATTGGCCACCATGTATAGCATATCTTGTGCTGAAAAATGTCGTTAATCCCCATAACAAGAACAACAAAATTCAGTGTGGTTTAATTATGGAGAATCATGAATAATTAATGTCGAAATGTTTTGTATCACTTACGGGTGATGCTACTAATCCTATCTATATTAAAATTTTAAGGGACACCGGAGCTTCAAAGTCTTTTATTATAAGGTACATTGCCTTTTTCTGTCAAGATCTTTTTATCTAAAGCAAGTGTTCTTATTCGGGGACTAGAGTGCCCCCACTGCTAAGATCCGTGGGAGAGACAGCATCATCATCGGTACATGGAACGTTAGAACACTGAGGGCTGTGGGAATGTTGAAAGAACTTACACACAAGTTCGAGAGGTACAACTGGAACATTATTGGTCTCTTCGAAGTGAGATAGAAAAACTTTGGAGAAATAACAACAGATGAAGGGCATAAGCTCTACTTCAGCGGAAGAGGGGACAAACACAATCATGGCGTTGAATTTCTTGTGCACAAGGACAATGTGAACAACATTATGGGTTGCTGCCCAATCTCAAGCAAGCTCATGACCATCCGCCTGAGTGCGACTCCCTTCAACATCACAATCATACAGGCCGATGCACCCACGAATAACTATGATGACAACGAATTGGAACATTTTTATAACCTACTGGAAGATGTCATTGACAATTCACCCAAGAAGGACATTCTGCTTGTCCAAGGAGACTGGAATGCACATGTGGGAGTTGATTCACAGACAAACTGGCAAAGTACCTGTGGACCCTTCTGCAATACAGAAACAAATGAAAGAGGACTCGCGCTCTTGGAGTTTGCTGTCTACAACAATCGTGTGCTAGCCAACACAATCGGCCCTCACAAAGAGCCTAGAAGATGGACCAGGCACAGTCCAAACGGACAACATCGCAACCAGATTGACTACATCTTGGTGAAAAAAAAGATTCTGCAAAGGACTCAATATCTCCAGAACACGAAGTTTTCCAGGAGCAGATTTTGGGAGTGACTATGATTTATTAATGACAACGTTTCGCCTCCACCCGAAAATGATCAAAAAGCTTAACCAACCAAGAATCATATTTGACCTTGAAAACTTGAAATATCCAAAAGTCGCTGAAGCCTTCAAAGCAATGATAGTCGGTAAATTTGCACCTTTGATACCCCTGGACAGCCAAGACACCGACCTAGAGTTCTTAACAACCACATTCAACACAGCTGTGACTAGCACAGCTAGCGAGATCATTGGCAGATATGGTAGAACAAAGAAATCTTAAGTCACAACAGACGTCCTTAAACTATGCAACAAAAGAAGAGAACTGAAAAAGGGAAAGAGAGATCATGAAGGAGCTAGAAAACACAGAGAGATAAACAACATGATCGAGAAAAACATGAAAAAGGCAAAAGAGTCCTGGATAGAAAGATAATGCTGCAAAGTCGAAGACAGCCTGAGTAGAAAAGACAGCAAAATGGCATATCAACCAGTGAAAGATCTCACAACCCATAAACAAGGGAAAACTACCAGCATCCAAGACAAATCAGGAAAATGCCTCACAGAAGATCAAAAGATCCTCAAGCGATGGACAGAATACTGCTCAGAATTGTACAATCATAAGACCCAAGGAGTTCCAGCAGTATTAAATTGCCCTCAGGCAAAAGAAATTGATGACATTCCCATTCTTCGGGAAGAAGTAGAAACTGCTGTTAGGTCACTAAAGAAAGGAAAGTCGGCCGGCATTGACAACATACCAGCAGAGCTCATTCAAGCAGGAGGAGAAGAGATAGTCACAGTCCTAACAACAATCTGCAACAAGATCTGGCAGTAAGAAGAATGGCCCACCACATGGACTCAATCCTTGGTCAACGTGCTCCCCAACAAAGAAAATCTATAGCTATGCCAAAACTGCAGAACCATCAGTTTGTTAAGTCACCCGAGCAATGTCATGCTGAAGATAACTCTCAACAGACTAAAGCCTCAAGCAGAGATAATTATTGTTCAAGAGCAGGCAGGCTTCCAAGCAAGAAGGAGCACCACGGAACAAATCTTTAATCTCAGACTCCTTTGCGAGAAATGCCTTCAGCATCAACAGAATCTATACCACGTCTTTTTAGATTTCAAAAAGGCCTTGATAGGGCATAGCATGCAGCCTTATGGGCAACTATGAGGAAGTACAACACCAGCTCAAACCTGGTGCAGGTTGTTAAGCAGCTCTATGACAAAGCCATTAGTGCTGTCTTCATCAACGGCAGCAGAAGAGATTTGATTTTGAACAACAGTTGGAGTCAGACAGGGATGTATACTGTCACCTACACTCTTCAACATTTTCCTGGAAAGGATCATAGAGGATGCATTTCATGACCACAAAGGTACTGTTAGCATCAGAAGAAGAACAATCACCAACCTTCACTTCGCAGACGATATTGATGGTTTAGCAGGAGATGAAAAAGAGTTGGCTGACTTGGTTAAGCGCCTCGACACAACCTCCACAGCATACGGTATGGAGATTAGCGCCGATAAAACCAAACTGATGACAAACAACACCAATGGCATCAGTGCAGAAATAAAAGTCAGTGGACAGAAGCTGGAAAGAGTCACAAGCTTGAAGTCCTTGGGATCAATTATCACAGATGAGGGCTCCAAACCAGAACTACTTTGCAGGATTGCCCAGACAATACCAGCAGCAATAAAGCTGAGACCAATATGGAAATATACCAACATTGCTTTTGGTTCCAAAATAAGGCTGATGCACTCGATTGTCATATCCATCTTTCTGTATGCTTGTGAAACATAGACACTCACATCAGATTTTCAAAGAAGGATTCAAACCTTCAAAATGAGTATTCTACCGCACGATCTTGGGCATCTCATACATTGACCATGTAACCAACGAAGAAGTCCACAACAGGATCCAACAAGCCATTGGATCCTATGAAGACTTCTTGACCTCTGTAAAAAAGCGCAAACTGAAGTGGTATGGTCATGTCTCAAGATCGTCTGGACTGGCAAAAACAATCTTGCAAGGCACAGTGCGAGGGTGCAGAAGAGGAGGCAGACAGAAAAAGAGGTGGGAAGACAACATTAAGGAGTGGACAGGCATGGGATTTGGAGATTCCCAAAGGGCAGTAGAGAACAGGGACAGATGAAGAGAATTGGTTGTAAAGTCAACTGTGGTGCCCCAACGACCTCTTAGGTTAAAGGATTGATGATGATGATGAGAGTGAGGCTTTTGTTAATATCCTTTTCCATTGTGTAAATTTGCCATCAGACTTAGTCTCAGGACCGATATAAGCAAGAGGGGATTAATTATGTTTTGCTCCTGAATCGAAGACATAAACACTTGCAGCGCAGTGACATTTTCATTACAGGCCAAGAACGGAATGATGTCCGACTTGTGGAGGCATTATATTATTGAGAGTGGATGGATTAATGATGGGTAATCATTGAAACTGCTCTGATCACTTATTATGCTTTTAATTACACTTTACGAATACTGTTCACTCTTGGAACAAAAGAAGGAAAATCACTAACTACTATTCAAAAAGTAAATATCTCATCGTTTTTATGTTATCGGCTTTCTTCTAGTCTGAATGAGTACATGTGCCAGAATGACAATGTCCTTTATCTTCATTAGGAGATTCAAATAGATGGCTATATTGACGGTGTAGGAGCCGGTTACAGGGGTGGAGGGAGTCCGGATGAACCCGGAGCAACTGGAATCCAGGGAGAAACTTACAATGGTACTTATAAAACTTTGAACATGCAAATTCTTCTTTTTGTCTTGGTACAATTTTTAAACGAAATGATGTTCAGAATTTTCTAATGTTCCCAGCTGATTAAATGTCAGGTGGAGTATAATGTAAATAAAATAAAGTACGAATTAATCCTGACTCTGGTTAGGTAATCACCCAAACTTAAGCAATGGCCCAAGGCCTATTGACATTGGGGAAAACTCTTGTTTTTTGTTTGGTATTTTGTTTTTCTTTTTTCACCGTATTTGTTTCTGTCATCAATGTCTTCGTGGAAATATGTGTCAATGGATTAGAATAATCACACAAAGATACAATAGGTGACACATTTATTTAAAAAAATGTCTTGAGCCTTTTTGCTCGTTATGATCAGAATGCACACATCACATGAAAAGGTTGCAAACAAATCAGTCCGTGTTTACATGGTTTCTTACGCCTCCATGTTTGATTACCACTACAAGCAGTACACACTCTCCATCGGGAGCATTCAGCATTGGCTGATATTTTCATTCATTATGTTTTAGGAGCTGGATCCGCAACTAATCAGGAAAACCAGGGAGGAGGAGGAGGGGGTGTTGGTAGCAAGATCAATCTTGACGTACCCGCACAAGCTGGAGGTGGAGGGGGCTATGGGACAACAGGGTGAGCATATTAAATATATTTTGGTGTAGACCTATTTAAAATAACTTTCAGCTCTTTCCCGTTTATTTGGGCCCGTAATAACTTCCTACAGGTACCCTTGAGTAAAAAGAGGTGGCAGCGTGGTTTATCCGCTTTTCTACAAAATCTGGAAGAGGGATGATACTATGACGTCATGTTCGGAATCATTAAGGTGTGCTAATCACAATGTAGTGTTGGAAATTTCTGGGAAACAAATTTCAACATGCTAGTTCTGTTAATTGTGGAAAACTCCTGGTTTGACTCATGTAAGTCAATGCGTTTTATAACAACATGATTAAGTGATGTTTTTAAAGTATTTAGCAATAATCTTGCAATATACTGGTAACAAAACTGTGTGTAACAAAACTTTAATGCCCTGGTAGCAGTCTCACTAAAATAGTCATAAAAGTTCTCCTCAACTTGAGATTTTATATTATCTTGCATTAGAGCCTGATTTCAATATGGATATAATATTGTTACGACTCTATTGTCTTAAATTAAGTAACAGAAAAGAGCGTAAACCAACAAGCTTTGTAAAACTGAAAAAATAGTTTATTTCCCTAATACAAAAAGTGAAAATTTAAAACGAACAGTTTTATGAATTATATCCCAAATTGTCCTTAAAGTTCTATCACAAGTTCAAAATATACAAAGTTCCAACTGAATTCCAGTGGTATTCAAGTTAAATTCCAATACTGAAAATGTTGAAGTGCCGGTAATCTGTAATGTGCTGATGTGCCAATGGCAAAGATTGTGATGATGTGCTTACAGTCTTTTGATGCATCACATTAATAAATCCAAAAATGTCCTTGTCTGTATTCACTTTAATTCCAAATTAATGTCCAAGAATATTGTTGACGAGCACTTTATATTTCCAGTGAATAATATTTTGAATAAATAAATCCACTCAAACGAGGAACTGAACTAAACAGTAAGACTGATTCTGCTTCAAGATATTAAGGCAAGAATGAGTAATTTTTACATAAACAATTTTAGCTATGTATTATGTCGTTTACAAAATAAATGTCACTGATTAGGTATACTACTATGAACTCGATTTTGGCCGAGTAAAAAACAAAAATGTATGTAACATATAATAATTAAGAAATGCCAGAAAAAATACAAATATACACAGCAATATATATATATATATATGTATGTATGTATATACATACATACATACACACTTTTAGACCTAATACTGAACACAATGAAGCCTATTTTATACCAAAACAAAAAAAATACCTCAAAATTGAGAAAATTATCAAAGCATCCTCAATGACCAAGCAAAATTGTTTTCAAATGAATTAAACATTTTATGGACTTACTTAAAATTCTGATGCTTGCCGAATGTTCGATAAAAACAACAACAAAACAATCCTTTGATTACAAGCACGTAATCAGAAAGACAATCCAAAATCTCAATTTAAATCCTCTCCTCAGTAACTTTATATATCTTCTTCCTTCGACTGCGATTTGTAATCTTTTTATTAGCGTCACATCCATGAATGATTAATAGAACCATTATATACATTGGCGAAGGACAGAAGAATTCCCACTCGAGTGTCTGACGCATAAGTTTCTACCAGTTGGTGGAAATTTCCTATTGTACACATAAACATAATGATAAATTCTTCTCTTACATATTAGAACGGAAAATGAGGGCCCAAATAAAGCAAATTATTTTATTTTGAAAGCTGCTGTAACTTTCAAACGGCAGAAGACATCATTGAAAATTTCCTTACCTGAAACTTTTAGTGGAGAAAAGTTTGGTTTACTCTGAATTATTCAGTGTAAACTTTACATGACGTTTGAACACATTTCAATTTTCGAAAAATAAAGGTTGAAATAGCTTCGGTAATGCATCTGAATTGTATACTGCAAATAGCTTGCACCATTATACAAATTTGAACAGGTCAAGTTCCCATTTATACATAATATTAATCGAGACAGGCAAAAATAATGAAATAGTCCTCGATTCAGCCTTGATCAAGAATTGATTTCTGCTTGAAATATAGCATGAATATAATCATTCAAAAAATAACATTTAACAACAACGGCTTTATCGAAATGGTCCAAAGAAACAGTATGACAGCTAGGTCGCTCCGTACAAAACGGTCTGTTTGTAGGACACTTAAACCACTGTTCCATTTAGTACGTAAATGTGTTACAATTAATATTTATCTTAATTATTATAATAGAATGTTCAAGTGATTATTGAAATTGGAAAACTTTTATTATTTTGTGTACGCTATGCTCTCAGTAGTCGGTTGAAATATTTCACGAGTCATGATAAAGGTCACATGTGAGGCAGGACATGTGTATCATACTTCGGTGTTCCATACTGGAAATACACGTAAAGGAATATGAGGCAGGACATGTGTATCATACTTCGGTGTTCCATACTGGAAATACACGTAAAGGAATATGAGGCAGGACATGTGTATCATATTTCGGTGTTCCATACTGGAAATACACGTAAAGGAATATGAGGCAGGACATGTGTATCATATTTCGGTGTTCCATACTGGAAATACACGTAAAGGAATATGAGGCAGGACATGTGTATCATACTTCGGTGTTCCATTCTGGAAGTACACGTAAAGGAATGTGAGGCAGGACATGTGTATCATACTTAGGTGTTCCATACTGGAAATACACGTAAAGGAATGTGAGAAAATATGGTCATAATTTCTTTAATTGCTTGATAAGAATTTTGTTTCATGCGTGAGGAAATGTTTAGGATTTCCTAAAATTTTTGGAATTCCTCAACTCCATTGTTTATCTATATTACTAGTACAACCTATGGAGAAGAAAGGAAATGACACAAAATATTGTCAAAGGCGTCACAAGCGAGATAGTATTGAGTCTCAGTATGAGGAGACGTGTTGAGAAATTTATTTGAAACTGTGGCATGGGGTCTTTTGTGGGAACTGTTTGCACAGAAACAAAACTTGCAGGAACTTGTATGTATTCTGAAAGCTTAAAACGGAATAAACCAGAGTTTCTTCCTTAATAATGTTTATTTATGAAGTAAATATGTCTTTTTAAGCCTGTTATGAAGTCTGCGAGCGTTGATAATACTGGCGACAAATCTGGAAAGATTTGGTTTGTTTCTCAGTAACAATATCAGTATCTCTTTGTTTTTCTCTACAACTGAGGTAGATTAAGCCGGCGACATAGTGATAATAATATTGATAATAATATTGATAATAATATTGATAATATTGGCTTTTCTAAATATGGGCTTCTAATAGTGTTATTCCATCCCATACAAAAGATCTTAGGCAACGGATATGACCCGATTTGAATTATTTTCTTTCCTCTTTCAGATAATAGGCTTTGAGAAACTAAGATATTAATATCGAGTCGGTGTTTTATAAATAATGAAGAAACAAATTATAAATAGTCATTAATACTAATGTCATGTATTAGACAATATGACACCTTTACCTTGTTACCAAATGTTTAAGAACTCTTGGTGTGAAGACTTATGGAGACAGATCAGGGCTGGGATCCGGGGGCCGTGTGTACGGGGACAAAACTCTTAGTATCCTGTATATGGGATCTGGTGGTGGCAGCGGTGGAAACGCTAAGGATCTCAGTTCAAACCCGAAAGGTACATTAATAATAATAATAATAATAATAATAATTTCAAATGAGTAATGATTTAGTATTGAGATCATGAAATGACCTGATGATTTTCCAACCTTAAATTTAATATTAAATCATTATCCATTTATGATTTTGCTTATCAAATATTTTTTTATTTTAATGGAATGAGATTGGATGAAAGAACAAATGAATATTTCTGCAATCATTAAATCCTGTCTCACATACTGCAGTTTTTAAATTTTGCACGTGAAAAATAGTTCTAGGCCAGAGTTCAATGAATAATGTACAATTCGATTAAATAGCAACAATTAGAAGTTGATTTTTTAAAAAAAAATAATACAATTACAAGAGAAACTGCGCTTCCAAATCCATAGAACATTTGACAAGGACAACGTCTTTTTTCAACACTGGTTCTCCAGTGGAAACTCCTATGTGATGTCACATAGTTCGCTCGCTTTGAGTAGTAGATAAGCCATGTACATTGGATTGATGAGATTGTTGTAATGTCTCCACCTAATGTATGTTGATTCCACTAAGGTAGTATTTCATTTCTTGGATACTTGTGTGTAGGGATGATTACGGGATGCAGACATTCCTCTGACTGTAGATTCTAAAGGTGTTCCTGTGTATAATAATGATTCAAGATTTGTTTTATGACCGGATATTTGCATTATTTGAATTGGAAGAATGTATGAGAGAATACGTTTATGCTGGTTGGGAGACCGGTATTTGTCGACATTCTTTTCAAAATACAGGTTAGTTTATTTACTCCTATAAGTTGACAAGTAAACCACGCTTGCTCTGGGGCGGGGTGCGATGTACTCGTGTTCCAGTTTTACTTTTCAACCCCCGATTCCTCTGTCCATTGACCAATACTCTTAATTTAATTTGTAAACCAGCCTTTATGGGATAAATTGGCCATGTTTCGAGAAATGTAGCTTTTCTTTCCAATACCTCTAAAGTAATTAATTGGAAAGATGGCAACAAAACTGCTGCTTGTAATACTAAAGAGAAGAAATGGTTTGTACATGGTTGGTCAAGGAAATTTCCCACAGTCGCAGCTAATCAGTAATGACAATACTGCACAAGAATTTCGTGAGTTGTACTTGGAAAAACCAGATTCACATGAAGTGATATGTTAACATGTTGACATAAGAAAAATATTAAACTGCACACACTGTATATAAAAGGTAATACTAGCAATAATAATTAATTGTCAGGATGATGGTGATGGCAGTCAGAATGATAATGATGTGAAGATGACAATGATGATGATTGTGGCTATCACAGTCATCACCGTCATCTTTATCTTGTATTAGAAAAAAATGTTTTTAAAAACAAAATTAATTGCTCGTTCTACAAATTTCACAATCGAAAGGTAACAAAGGCACCCCCCCCCCAGTAAATACTAATATACTGACGAAAGAAGCGGACGTTATAATTTTTGTTTGAAGGGTGGAGTAAAACTAAAATTAAACATATTACGTATTATCCTCCCCAAAAGGGAACCGTACTTTAGGTTCGTTATTTGGCCCAATAATTTTTATAGAACTTAATGCAAAGAAAAAAATAAACGGTACGCCATAACATATGCCTTAAGTCTCCCTTTTGCTCATGTTCTGTGCAAACTTCCGCCTGATGACATTTCTACGAAAGGGCTTTTACAAATTCCTTAGCGTTTTGTCTCAAATACTGCATGAAACTGAATTAATACGGATTCGTCTTCAAATTATAAATAAATGGTAAACCTACACTAATTAGATGATCAAGCAAGATTCCGGAAAGGGTTCATTTACATTTTCACCGTGTGCATGGGTTTTGAAGATAAAGCATATGTTTAACATCATCACGCTAAACAAACACATGCACAGTAAGTTTATAATAAAATGTCGTCGTGGTGTACAAACAGCGATCTGATTATATCTTCTTCAAAATTCCCCCAAAAGCATACATACATGGATCTACTGAAATTGTTTGAAATTTATTCATTCCATATAAAGGAGGAAAAGGAGGCAATGGCGGCGGAGCAATACGATTGGTTGCCTCGAGGTCAGTGATCATCACAGGAGTGATATCGGTAGCAGGTGCGAATGGTCAAGGCGATATTTTGCCGGGACCAGGGTGAGAACTTTGATTTATAGTTTTAATTTAGCACAGGTTAGAAATAATATATCATTTAAACAGAAATATAAATAAAAAAAGAAAACTAGTTGCCCTTGCATATTTGTAGGAGCAGGACACGGTGAGCGCTTTTAAAAGCCAATCATTCATAATCACATTTTCCTTCAATGTTGCTGGTTGTGGATTAGCATATATGATAAGGCACATCATCACAGCGATAATAAAACTCGTACACGATCACAGGATAATTGCAACTGTACATATTCTGTAAGAGAGTCTTTTGTTTAAAATCTAGATTAGCAGACTCAGCTTCATACTCTTACGAGTTCTACTATTTCCTTATTTTCCAATATTCGTGAATATATTGAAAACTGATTTTTTTCTACACTTTGCCTTTCAAAAATATGAGTTTTTTGATCTTGTCAATTTGCATCATGTAGGTGTTTTGGATGTCCTCAGTCATGTTCGATAAATAATCCAGCGCAGTGTTCTGGAAATAGTACAGACAGGTGCTGGGATTTGTCTGGACCAGGTGGTGGAGGCAGTGGCGGAAGTATCTACATATCGGCAAAACTTGTCAACGTGGGTATGTTTGTAAGAGTCATCTCCCTTACGTTTGATAGCATAAATGATGAGTAAACCACATTTTTGTTTCTTCTGAAATCATTTATTTTCTTCCTATGCCGTACTTCTTCGTCCCTGTTGTTGGGATACAAAATTCATAACATTTAAAAAAATTACTATTTAAATTTCATATATATTGAAAATATCTCAGATATTTGAGTCTTGATTTTGTCGTACTATGCCGTATATCTATCTATATATATATATATATATATATATATATATATATATATATATATATATATATATGTATGTATGTAATCCTGGACAAGTCAAAGTACATACAGTGAATGACAAACTACAGAAAATATTTCTCGGTTATCCAAACTTCAATAGGGTCCTATTACTTGTGGTTCAATTTTTCTGATTTTCCACAATTTGTTGCATTAAACCGTATTGCTTCATTGCTGTGTCTTCATACTACGTAAACAATTATAAATACTCAAACATTAATTTATCTCTAGTAATTTGTTTCATATTATCCAATTACATTTTTTCAAATAGATTTTTTGTGGCACATTACACGTAGTACACGAATTGTTTCCCTTCTCCCTCTGCAGGTTACCAGAAATTGTGGGCTATGGGTGGAATGGGAGGAGGAGGCGGAAGTGAAAGTTGTGGTGGCGCTGGAGGTATGGGCAGGATCAGAGTGGATTCCGTTATCTTCAAAGGCAGTGTAGGAGATGTACATGGAGCATTCTTCCAACAGACCTTGGCAAACAAGTTCATTGTAATTTTACTTATGCATTCACTCAAGCTGGCTCAGAATGACTGTCAAAACTATTGCAATTACCTCTGTATTTATCTCTGTCTGTCTGTCTGTCTGTCTGTTACATTCTGCATGTAACATTCTTCGCAAAATGTTATTTGCAAAACTTAACTCTGGGTATCAAATGCGAATTCAGAGTACTTGCGATTATTATCATGCGAATTCTGAAAAGATACTGTAGATTGATGCCAATCAATCGCAAATTTCAGTCTCGTACAGGAAGGCGCCAATGTGGCTCCTTGTGATCTTTGACATGTTAGAATGTGGCAAAATTCTTGATTGAACTCTCTTACAAGTTGCAGGTGAAACAATGTAGAAAGGGAAACAACAAAGATATCTATCCCTATCTTGAAGGGTTATCTAGTCCTATTTTCTGCAATCATTCAGCGTTAAAGCTTAAACGGATGTCATTCAATGCCGCTTTGTGAATAGACGCTAATGGAGCAGGCCTGTGTCTCAGCCAAGCAGAATTTGCAGGATAAATGTGATGCAATTTCAGCACAGTGACTTAAGACTCGCCTCCACACAGATCATATTAGTCTCTTTCGGACTCGAATCAAAGAACTTGTACTCTCTGAAAAAGATTCTGAGGCATAGTTGTGATCCTTCCTAAATTGGTAAGAATTTTCCGAACAAACATCCAACTATACATGCAAAAAATAGAGATCCTCATCATAAAAAGATTGGCATTAACAATATCATTCAACGAAATTCCAGCTATGAAGGTAATATTGTGCCTTTTATTATTAACATTAGTCTTTAAGTTTGTGAAGGAAAAAAGGAAGAAACCGTGCAGTTTGTACTGCCTCGAAGTAACCTCAAACGCAGTTTGTATTGCCTCAAAGTAACACGTGATTTAATCATTTTGACGTCATTTTGACCTTACAAAAACCAAGAGGCTTAAGCCAGCATCCGGATAGCTAGGTACTTCCAGTATGTCAGTTATTTACTTGTATCTCCTTCGGTCGGATTGGCTGTATGAAGACGGCGTTTAAATTAGTAGGCATCGATCTAGCTCTAAATATATACTGAAATGCCTTGAGACATACAGTAACATAGCAAAAGGCTATTTCGAGTTAAACAAATTTTTATTTTTGAATGTTCAATAATGCGACTACTTTTCTCACCTAGCAATAAATCAAAATGCCTAAAACAATCTGTTTTGAAAAGAACATTAAGCCTGTTTTGCGTGAAAATCGTGCAAGGGAGGTAAATTGTGGAATACATTAATAAGGAATTCCTCAGTATTGCGGTTGGGCCATGATAGTTTCCTTCCCACTGCGAACAAGACTTGTATAGTTTAATGGGGATAAGGGGCTACGTGTGGTCTAATGGGGTTGAGAGGGTATTATAGTCTCATGGGTATGATGGGATATTGATAGTCTAATATGGATGAAGGGGTACGTATAGTCTAAACGGGATGATGGGATATGTATAGTCTAATGGGGATGAGTAGATATATATAGCCTAATGTTGATGATGGGATATGCATAGTCTAATGGGGATTGAGGAGATATTGATTGTCTAATGGGGTTCAAGGGGTACATGTAGTCTAGTGGGCATAAGTGGATATGGATAGTCTAATGGGGATGAGTAGATATTTATAGTCTAATGGGGCCGAGGGGATATGGATAGTCTAATGGAGATGAGTAGATATTTATAGTCTAATGGGGCCGAGGGAATATGGATAGTCTAATGGGGATGAGTAGATATTTATAGTCTAATGGGGCCGAGGGGATATGGATAGTTTAATGGGGATGAGTAGATATGGATAGTCTAATGGGGATTAGGGATATGGATTGTCTAATGGAGATGAGTAGATATTTATAGTCTAATGGGTCTGAGGGGATATGTATAGTCTAATGGGATTTAGGGTGTATGTATAGTCTACTGGGATTTAGGAGATATGGATCGTCTAATGGGATGAGGAGACATGGATAGTATCATGAGGATGAGGAGATATGGGGGATGAGGAGATATGAATAGTCTAATGGGGATGAGGAGATATGAATAGTCTAATGGGGATGAGGAGATATGAATAGTCTAATGGGGATGAGGAGATATGTTTAGTCTAATGGGGATGAGGAGATATGGATAGTCAAATGGGGCTGAGGGGATTTGTATAGTCTAATGGGGATGAGGATATATGGATAGTCTAATGGGGATGAGGAGATATGGGGGATGAGGAGATATGAATAGTCTAATGGGGATGAGGAGATATGTTTAGTCTAATGGGGATGAGGAGATATGGATAGTCTAATGGGGCTGAGGGGATTTGTATAGTCTAAAGGGGATGAGGATATATGGATAGTCTAATGGGGATGAGGAGATATGGGGGATGAGGAGATATGAATAGTCTAATGGGGATGAGGAGATATGTTTAGTCTAATGGGGATGAGGAGATATGGATAGTCTAATGGGGCTGAGGGGATTTGTATAGTCTAAAGGGGATGAGGATATATGGATAGTCTAATGGGGATGAGGAGATATGGGGGATGAGGAGATATGAATAGTCTAATGGAATTTAGAGGATATGGAAAGTCTCATGGGGATGGGGAGATATGTATAGCGTAATGCACATGAGTAGATATTTAATGAGGTTGAGGGGATTTCAGTTCCTGTTTCGTCCTTCAAATGTATAATATTGTGTTTGCCTAAACTATGTCCAAATTCACTTAAAAATCATTTTAGGCACACATACGAAACGTTGTACATTTCATATTCGACTAGAATAGCTGCTGCTAAGCTCAGTCCAAAACGATGGTAAGTTTTAAAACCTTATCCACATTTAGGATCACAGCCAAGTTGGTCAAAGCCAGATTGATTACAGAACGACGGTGTACGGCAATGAGGTTTACCGCGGCTGTTTTGAGGAAAGGAGCATAAATGATCGATTCATTGCACACCAGATACAATTGTCAGATGTTGATTCAGCTAAGATGACACCCCAGCTCTGCCAAAAGCTGTGCAGGTATCAGTGCTTTCTTTTTTCAGTTTGTTTTACGTCAGACAATTTTATTAAGGCTGCCTCCTCTTGTGCTTAAGGTACAACATTTATAATTTCTGGCCTTTTGGTAACAATTGTGTCGAGATTATAAACATAAAAGTCTTTATGGGTTGTCAGAAGAGTTGAATAACATCCATTCATTCAAAATATTTTAACACTGCAATTGCTTCTTTATACTTTGCGGAATATTTATTCTAACCCGTTCAGAATTTATTCAAGAAACAATATTGCATACATCACATTTTAATAACTATAGTTAAATTATTAATAATAAATTTATTAATTAAAATATAAATTATTAATAGTAATATTTTTATTATAGGCTATGTAATATGCACCATAAAAGAAATCCATTTTATATGAAATAATTAGGAAGACTTAAATATTTATCACACATGTTAGATCTGCAGTTATGAACATGAGCAACATTGTTTGTTAACGAAAAGGTGGAACATGTGACACTAGACTTAACCGTATTTGGTGTGACCACCATATACTCCTTCCCCCACCGCCCCAACGCCCTATCTCTTTTCCACAAATAGATCTAGAACTACATATGCTGTGGTCTTTCCAAAAAAAGCTGTGACTCAAATCCTGGTTCTAGTTTCTTGTGATGTTTAAACCGTACCAGAACCACCAAATGTATATTGCTTGGTTGCATTAAAAATTTGTATGTGTTTCTGTTTCAGACAACGGGGTTTCATGTTCTCAGGAACTCAATACGCGCACGAATGCTTCTGCGATAACCAGCTTGATATGTCTAAGAAAAGACCAGACGGGTATATTTAAGCAGTGAACTTTATTATATACTCGATTTAATGTCCTTTCTTGCTGTCAGCTATCAAGCTTCATGGTTTCATAAATCCTGAAAATTATGAAACTCAATTCTTGCAAACACAAATAATGTTATACAAAACAATAAAGAGTCTTACAATTACACAAAGTAACTATATTCTAACCATTGTTTACAAATGTTCTCAAAGCACACAAAAAGGGAGCATGGATACATAAATAGTTCCGATCAGGTTTTATGAATTAATGAATTCTAGCTTTATGCAATTTTAACCAATATAAACGTTTGTTACAAGATCTGTTAAAGATTTAAAATTTTAAATCAGTACTTTCTCTCATAAACCTTACTTACCAATGACCCCAGAATATCAAAGATATATGAGGTGCTTAAGTTTTATATGTCATCATTCCCAATTAATACACGTTTGAGAACGTATTTGCAGCATACTTCGAATGCTTGGCTTTGTTTATTTGTTACATTAAATAAAGATCTTAAATGTTTATTTCACATTATGGTATAAGTTGTTTATTACTTAATGTTATGTCCACGAGTGAATATACAAAAATAATGAGATTCCTGTATCTGAATCATGTCTTTCCAGTGACTGCAGCACACCTTGCAGCGGTGACCCCCAGCAGACATGTGGAGGGACATATCGGGTCCAGGTTTTAGGTCCACCTCCTGCCGGTCCCGTTACGGGTTACAATATGTATCCAAAGTGTGACAAATGGTGTGTCACAGCCGATGCAAATACTGATAAAGTAAGGCAATATTATTGACTAGGAAAATGTGTTTTCTCGGTGCTATTTTGACAATTTAAATTAGCAAGCGACATTATCTTCCAGTGCCTTTTTGACAAGTCAATTAGCAAGCGACATTTTTCCGTTGCCTTTCTGATAAGTTAATTAGCAAGCGACGTTGGCTTCCATTGCCTTTTTGACAATTTAAATTTGCAAACGACATTGTCTTCCAGTACCATTCTGACAGCTTGAATTAGCAAGCAACACTGTGCTCAAAAACAATTACTACAGTGTAAGTAGAGAAAGAAATGTTCAGAAGAAAAGACAACATAACCATCTTTACATCACCAAAATATTAGAGAGAAAGGAACAAACTTTGTTCTAAACTGTAATATTCAAAGTATTTGCATCGCGATTGATGCATGACGAAGCTAGTAGCAATATTTATCAAATGAAGATGTTTAAATAAAACTTACATTGGAATAACAATACACCATCCTATGACTGATCCTCCATCACAGTCAGTTGAAATTGTACATGATTTTGAGTATAACATTTCATTTACAGTTTATCTTCTGTTTCAAGGTTGCTAGACTGCTTATTTTTAAACCAGCTTGCAAATGAGACCAGCAGCACAGTTTGTCGGCAAACGATTTAACAGACACTACATGCATATTTGGGTTATTTAAGTTTCTAAACAAATAAAACTATTGAAATATTTTTATAATAACTCGTTTTTTAATACTTCATGACATCACGCATGACATCCAAATAATGATGCTGAATATTATATGGTTGTTATGAACCTTCAAAAGAAAAAAGCTTGGAAGTTTCTTGAAATTACTGATTCATTATCTTAAATTGCATGTAAAATAAATTTCACTAGATATATCCATATATTTATCTTGCCATTTATAATCTTCAGCCTAAATGGGGAGACTGTGAGACAAGCGGTTCAAGAGTGGTTGATTGGCAAATAGTATGCAAATGTCGACCTGGTTTAATGGGCAGCCGCTGTGATCAGGTCAGTCAAACAAACTCAAACAACAATGGCAATCTTAATAGTTGACAAGTATCAGCAGCAGTAGTAATAATAATAATAATAATAATAATAATAAATCTGGATTTCATATTTTTATTGGTAGTGTAAATGACAAAAATCAGAGGAAAAATAACAGCAATAATAATAATAATAATAATAATAATAATAATAATAATAATGATAATAATAATAAAAATCTGGATTTTATATTTTTATTGGTAATGTAAATGACAAAAATAAGAGGAAAAATAACAGCAATAACAGCAATAGTAATAATATAATAATAATAATAATAATAATAATAATAATAATAATAATTGTGAAGATATTAATATGTTTCTGGTTAACGTATTGGTATTGTGAGCACAAATGGCAACGATAGTTGCAAAACTGTTATACATTTTTTATCTTAATATCCACAGCAATGTCCTCCAGGTACATGGGGTGATCGTTGCATGAATAACTGCACATGTAACCAGACGAATACTGCTGTTTGTAGTCCCACAGACGGTGCGTGCCAATGTCAATCGGGATTCAGTGGGAAACACTGTGAAAATGTTTGTCCGGATGGATTCTATGGACAAAATTGCCAGAGTTGGTTTAGTTTCTTTTTCCATTCATGGTTTTCTGCACTATATTTCTTTGCTATCATGTATGTTTTGCTAACCTATACCGTAATAATATAAAAAATAGACACAATAAATAGGTTACTTTTGCCTTCATACTATTTATAACAAGCACAGTAACCTACTTAAGTTATTGAGTGTGGCAGTAATATGAGTAATTTGGCTTGCCCAGAACATACAACATTAATCGATCAGGGTTGATTGAATTGTAGCATTAGAACCCGTATCAGATACGCTAACGATTGAACCACCACAGCTCCTGCTTTCACGAGTTGCCTACTAGGACAGAACAGAATATCGGATCTATTCTACATCCTGATATAACGCATGATTAATTCTTACTCCGCTGGACTGAATATAGTCCAGCGAAACAGTTTTCTTTTTTCGGTCTGTTGGGACTCTAGATTAAGGTTACAAAAATGTGGTCAGATTTCTAAGCAAAAAGCATTGCCTATGCTACCGACGGTATTATTAAAAGTATGGTATTGAGTTTATTCCAGTGTTGTCGTGGTTTGACACACACACACACACACACACACACACACACACACACAGAGGAAACTGTCAAAAGTAACTGACGTCGCAATTTTAATAATTTACATAGGATAATTTTAGATTAAGTTTTCTAAAGGCAACCAATTTGTGGTTATCTTATGTGAGTGAATTAACTGTTATGTTCAGTATCAAAATGAGAACGTTCATTTTATTTGCAATAATCTAATATAAAATTTGTTAAATATGTTAAATTGTCTGTAAATTTCTCTGTCGACGTTTCAGTTTTCCCTTTGAATGATATTCCGGTTGTTTTTCTTCCAAACTAGCTGCCTGCAACTGCTCAAAGAATTCTGCTTGTGACCCTGTTACTGGAATTTGTGGGTAAGCACTTATATTTGTCATTTTGTGACCCTATTTCCGGAATTTGTGGGTGAGCATTTATATTTGACATTTTGTGACCTTGTTTCTCGAATTTGTGTGTAAGCATTTATATTCGTCATTTTGGGACCTTATTTCTGGAATTTGTAGGTAAGCATTTATACCTGTCATTATGTGTATTAAGGATAATAGCATAATCAGTGTTGGAGGACATAATTTTGATATTGCAGATCATTTACATAGCCGCATGATCCTAACATCACCAAAAAATTAAGTTGCTGTGCATTTTATTGAGCTACTCTTATCCGATGCACGCATGTATATAGAATAATGACATGTCAGCACACTCTGGATGCAGCTCATTTAAAATTTAAAATTTAAATAAATAAAGATAATAAATTGCAGAAATGAAACATTTGGTACATACCTCTCTCGGTAACGGACATTACATAGCAAAGTATAGGAACTCAAGGGTTGTTGGCAGGAGAATCGACATGGAAAGGTCATTCTCATTTTGTAGGACATTTAAAAGGTGGTGAATTATTTCAAAAGACTGGGTGGAATGAAGTCTCAGACCTTGTCTTCTGATTTTGGAATTTTTTAAGCTAGTGTACTCAGCGACAAAATCATGTACACTTCGTATTTTTTTCCGGCTGGCTACAGGTATAAGCCGACTTGCTGTCCCAGAATAAACAATTAATACAAGCAGAGTGGTCATGCCATCCTTCGTTTTTCACTCTCATATGTGCCTATTGTGATCAACGACTGACGGATCTATAGGTGATAATGGGATTACACCAGCCCCAGATTAGAAGGTCTGGGCTATCGAAGCTCTTTTCATTCACTGGAAATGTTTGGATGCATACGCTCACCCTCGAACATGCCTGTTTCCCAAGGTGATAAAGAAAGCAAGAGAAAAAGAGTGTCGCTTCATCCTGATTGCCACACTCATGTGGGAACAATCGCGTGTCAAAGATCTTGTCAGTATAGATTCTCAATATAAATCCCCAGGAAAGATAGACTTCCTCATCTGCTCAAGCAACTACGACGACAGGTCTTACACCCCAATACAAAGTTGTTAAAACTTTGACTGGATCATATTTAACAAGCCCTAAGTTCTCTCTTCAAACTGTGGGGTTAATCGCTTGAGCAAGACAGCCTCCACAAGATGTGTACAAGGGAACAGGAGATTTTTTGCATAATGGTGTGAGCGCGAACACATTGCTACAATGATCTCATCAATACCTCAATAGCTAACTTCCTGCTTTGATTCTTTGAGGACAAACAGTCAACACAAAATCACGGCATGAGGCTACCCATTACACAAGCTCCGACACACCCAGTCATCATGGAAGAGAGGGTATGAAACAAGATCTATCCTATTTCTGTCAATTTTCTAGTTCACACATCCAAAATCATTGGCTTTGTGCCCGAAGTGTATATGTCATGGGTGCTAACCTGGCTGAACAAGATGCCGTTTGAACCGCTCTTGAAGGCTTAATTGGTTCATCTCTCACATAAGACATGCTTCCTACTCGCAGTAGAGACACTTGTTTTATCACTTGAATTGAACTACTTGCGGTTCCGATAATATGGGAAAGTATAACGCATTACGGCCCTTGCTTTGACTGCCAAGAGTAGGCTACCGTTGATGGTGACTTGGACATTCGTAGTGAAATCCCTGTTCACTCTGGACGCATCATCTGAAGGTAATCTCTGTCCACCGTGGACACTACATCTCAAGGTCGTCTAGAAGACTCAATGCACGCTCTGAAGTGGTACTTGAAAAGGATCAAGCCAGTGCATCGAAGGAGATCATACATCTTCTTACCACTCAAAGAGGCAAAGGACGATTTATCAGCTAAGACATCTTTGTTCTGGATATAATGGGTTATTTGCTCCATATATCAGGAACTAATCCCACATTAAATATGAATTTCCTACGCATTTCAGCTCACGAAGGGCAATCACCACAAACATCACATTTGAGTGAAACTGTTACATAACTGGCATTACCCATGCCGTGATATGGAGATCAGAGTCCACTTTCTCCAGTTTTTATCTAGGTGATCTTTCATACCAAAAGGCTCAACTCAACATGGTAAGACATAATAGCTGTGACGCAACAGGTTACTTTCCCGGGTTGTTCAACAGCTTCAGAAGGACTCGTCTTGATCACTTTTCGCGGATTTGCGGGAGGGAAAAACTTCTGCCTTTATAAACAGCTCCCCTACATATGGAGCCTATTCCAGGTTCTCTAGAAGTTGCCTCACATACATTAGAGGACCAGGGATGGCCTTTCCTGGACAAGGTAATGTAACTCCCTCCCCTGTTACCTAAACTCCAAACGGGGCGCTCAATATATGACATGAACTTTTGAGAGAGTGGCAGGTGTAATGTTCTTTATTTTTGCAACATCTACAAAGGATAGAATGTTGGCACACACCTATGTTACTTTCATGTACTGGGCTGAAATTTCCTTAGATATTGTACTTGTGCAAATTGTAGAACTTCTAAGCACGCATCTAACCAAAATGACTAGTCACATGTGCTCAATAAAATCAGCCTTAATTTGTTTAAAGTACACTGTCTTTAGCAGTTATTCAAATACGGAAAACAAATTTTGCCAGATTGAACAATACCAGCTTGTGAAAGTGCAATGAATTACAAAATATAATATAAAAAATATAAATAAAAGTTATCGGCCGTTTTTGTTTTGGTGTTTTTGTTTTTGTTCCTTTTTTTTTTTTACAATTTACTTCTGAAGTTCAGGAAGTGAAAATGATCAGGCAGAGCTAACATTTTTTAAAGGTGCACATTGATTGTTTGTAAGCCTAAGCTGTACATACTATAACCCATATTACACCCACCAATCATACACCAAATATAAAGGGAATTTAAATTTCTTTCAACAATAACTAAGATATACAAGGTCGTTTTTAAATAGCCGGTATAACCAGTGAGGAAACGGGGGAAATATTTTTTCAGTAAAATCTAACCCTGTGCAAACTACGAAAATGTATGATATTATGATTGCATAACACATTTGAATAAGAAACCAATATCTTTTTGCAGGAAAATGTTTCTTCAACAATATTTACCTAATCATAACAGACATACATCTCCCAACCTCCCCGCAGTTACATCTATGTGGAAAGCTTACAGCATGTTAGAGTAGTAATTGAATTACTCTTGAGATTTGGCGACAATGCCTGTATCCAATGGAGATTTACTTATTTAGCTGCCAGAGTCAGGTGGTCAGAGTACGTTTAGCTTTCTAGCTAAGATGTTGTAGCCTGGGAGAGCTGGATTTGTGAGGTATTAATAGTTCTTCTGGATTTGTGAGGTATTAATAGTTCTTCTGGATTTGTGAGGTATTAATAGTTCTTCTAAGGTATTATGATTGGTTAAATCCTAATAAAGAATCATATGTTACTAGTAAAAAAAAATTGGTTTTACTGTATCTGTTTATATTGGTTGGGGTGGATAATAGATACTCTATATAAGCGATATATATATATATATATATATATATATATATATATATATATATCAGGGGTGGCCAGCTAGATGACCTTTGGGAGCGGCAATAGAGGCATTATTGGAAAAAGAAACATCCATATAATTTTGCAAAACATGTAGAAAATATAACTGTGAAGACGAGAATAGACGACTTAGGACAGAGTGGGAAGAGGAGTTTGTTTTGTGGAGAGTAATTGTAATATAAAATATTCTTTTTTGAACATTATTTAGTGTTTTTCAGCAAATTGTGATATAAATAAAGAAAATAAAAGATCCAATTAATTTAATTATGTTGTACGAGCCACATCACAGGCTTGTGCACCCTATATATATATATATATATATATATATATATATATATATATATATATATATATATATTTGTGTGTGTGTGTGTGTGTTATATTTTGTTTTCTTGACAAAACCATAGGAATCTCTACTTTTTACAGGTGTCGGCCTGGTTGGTTTGGTGCTTTATGTAACTTCCCCTGTACTCAAGGTTACTATGGCAAAAGCTGTTTATCTGTATGCAATTGTAATCATGGCTCTTGCTCACCTGAAGATGGCACGTGCTCTTGTCAAGATGGATACAAATTACGTATGTGTTTCTTAGATCTCTCTCTCTCTCTCTCTCTCTCTCTCTCTCTCTCAAATGAAATTATTTCTCACTAACTCTGATAAATTGATTTCCTCTATTATGTGATACTGAGAATATGGAGAGGATATTTGCTTGAAGTGAGTGATTATAGGATCTATTTCATCGAGTGAATGAATAACTCGGCATGAATGTACTTGATCCTGATACTATATCCGTTATTCACTCGGAGCAATTTCTGCTTTTACGTCAAGATCAGATACATTGGTTAGCACTATGTACAATGCTGTCGGGCATTTCTGCGCACCTAAGGTTTCCGTCACAAATATTGAAGCAAAACGCATACCGAATTCGACCGATTGACGAAAATAAAATATTGCAATGCTTACCATTTGAAAAGAGGCAATTGTCACCAGAATATTCAGTCCAAAATAATATTAATTTTGGACACACTGGATACCACCCCTGTGTTTTCGTGACTCGTGATATGTCGGCCTATTCTGCACATAGCTTTGAAAAGATGTAATGTTTATTAATCGGGCTATGGAAATGAAATATTTTAATTTGGAACTGTTTCTGTCAGCATTTCGGTCGAGTAATTAGGTCAGGTTTATAGCTGGTTTTACAAAATTCAACGTAACAATGCCAATAAATAGCAAGAGATACTAGGCAAACTAAATTGATCATGTAAACAAACTAGTACAGTTCAGCATTTTATAAAACAGAAAAAGCTGTTATGTTGAAGAGATCCAACAATGAATAGGATGCAATGTGTTTACAACTTCTCGTTTATGGGAAGAAAAGTATTAAAGAATTTAGAAACAGTCTATATGCTGGGGAATTACTTGAGAATCCCTTTCTTGCAGCAAGCTGACGTGTTGTATAGCAGACGATAAAATTACTTGTGGTATGGGACAACTTCTTGCAAAATTGGAAACATAGATTAAAATACAGTATTGTTTCAAGGTATACATTTCCATCTTTTATATAAGGTACTTATGTTATGATTCTAAAAGATACTTAGTAAATAGGATAAATAGGATATTCTGGGTTACAAGTTCAAGATGGTCATGGAGTGGGTCTTCATGTTGACATTTAGAAATCACATTTTCATATACAATTAAGGTAGAAATGTGGGATATTTTTGTACTCTTTATGAATATTACTTCTTTTATAAAAGGACGATCGTTCTTTCTTGATACAAATTGGATATTCGACCAAAAACAACACGTGATCCAATGTTTACGGGAATGTCGTATCGTTGCGCAGAATTAACCGACGCGCAGAATTGGCCGACATGGTGGTATATCAGATTGATAGCATACTTCATACTGAATCCCTGGCAATAATATCAGCAAATTCAAGGCAAAACAACACAGTTAAAAGAATTGAAGACAAAGGTATACGCATATTATTGGAAAATGAATTTTGTTTGCCTGCAAGAGAAGCGGACGTACTTATTAGTAGCCAACGCAAGCGTCTGAAAGCAGCTCAGATTTATTGGTTATTATGTTAGCGATGCGGCAGTGAAAATATTTATCGTATTTCACTCCAGTCAGTTATCGTACTTATTTCTCTTGGAAAATCCAGTAATCCATGGTCTAGCTTACGATAAGAGGTGTTATTGGTATCATTCCTTTCAACTCCTGGGGACAAAATAATTTTGTTCAGTCTCATAGGAAAGGAATCTTGAAATACAGCTTTTTATGCATTTTCGATTCAAGTGTCAAGGAATGTACTTTTACGATTAGCTTGAATGACGTACAGTGCTTTGTATACATCTCTTGAAGTAAAAATGGATAACAGAAATCATAAATGTCACGATAAGTTTTTTTTCGATCATATAGAAAAATACTGAGGAAGATGTTTCATGTGATGGAAAGTGAGTGGACATCATCACCATACCACCATCATAAAATCAAAAATAAATCCAACCTTCCACCTCATCACAGGGAAGAAACATTCAAAAAAAAAAAAAAAAAACCGGAAGAAAAGCTTTACTCTCAAGTGTAATATACAAACCCAACAACTATAATGGTCAACTCTCTTCAACTTTATCATATAAGAAATTATTTTGGTTTTCCCAACTACCACAGTGTGAAACAGAAGTTGTACATGTCAATTGAATTAGGAAATATATATGCTAATCGACTAAAAAAGAAAATTACAAATTTGTGGGGGAATAAGGTTTATTGAATAAGTTTTGGCCTCTTATATCGTAACTAACTTTCACCATTAAATTGTAAGTACATTTTTGCAACTGTATTTTAATTACCTTCTACCGTGATATTTTAACTACATTGTAGTTATATTGTAACTGCCTTTTACCATTTCATATTAACTACCGTTTACCATTACATTCTAACTACATTTTACCATTACATTTTAACCACGTTTTACCATTACACTTTAACTACCTTCTACATTACACTTTAAATACCTTTTACCATTACCTTTTAACCACCTTTAAACATTACACTTTTACTACCTTTTACCATTACATTTTAACTACCTTTTACCATTACACTTTAACTACCTTTTACATTACACCTTAACTACCTTTTACCATTACACTTTAACTACCTTTTACACTACACTTTAAATACCTTTTACCATTACACCTTAACTATCTTTTACCAATACACTTTAGCTACATTTTACCATTACACTTTAACTAACCTTTTACCATTACATTTTAGCCACCTTTTACCATTACACTTTAACTACCTTTTACCATTACATTTTATCCACCTTTCACCAATATACTTTAGCTACCTTTTATCATTACATTTTAGCCACCTTTTACCATTACACTTTAACTACCTTTTACCATTACATTTTAGCCACCTTTTACCATTACACTTTGACTACCTTTTACCATTACACTTTACTACATTTTACCATTGCATTTTAACTACCATTTACCAATATACTTTAATCACCTTTAACTATTACACTTGAACTACTTTTTACCATTACACTTTAACTAACTTTAACCATTTCATTTTGACTAGTTTGCCGTTATATTTTAGTTACTTTTTACTCTTGTATTTTAACTATTTTTAACATAATTTTAGCATTTTTATCTTTTATATATAATTACATTTATTTCGAATGGTTTATCGTCCAAGACATTCCGGGAGGGGATGGGGATTCTTAAGATTTAAAACCGTACCAAATGGCTGCATGGTATTGATGTACCGGTAAATCCTGATACGTAGAAATGCTTCACAACTGCCATTTCTCCTGGAAGCCGCAATCTCCCTTAGATTAAGCATTGTCTATCCTATAGGTTCGTGGAAAATCTAAGTTCTCTGGTGTTAAGCGTCTAAAAGTGTGCACATTTTTTCACTGCTTTCTCTACCGTATTTGGACAAATAGACATCATTTGCAACGTGTTGTTATATTTAAGCGGACTGTTTTGAACGGTGTGACCGTTTGAACTGGGGAGGAAGTTGTTTGAAATTTTGTGACTGCAACAACCAGCCCTGTGACCCTGTGACTGGAGCATGTCAATGTGGGCCTGGCTACACAGGACACAAATGTGAATTTGTAAGTATCATTATACGTGTCAGACTGGTTTATGTCAATGTGGACTGTGTACACATGATATAAATATGAATTTGTACGTATCACTAACTCTGGCAGACTGGTATATGTTAGTAACGGACTGGTTAAACAAGGCATAAATGGAAATTTGTAAGTTAATAGTATATACATGTATGTTAGACTGGTCTATGTCAGTGTGGGAATGGGTACACAAGGCATAAATGTAAATTTGTAAGCATTATTATCTCTGTTAGACTGGTCTATGTCAATGTGGGCGTGGATATATGGGAGAAAAATGTAAATTTGTACAATTATTTAAGTTAAACTAGTCAGTGTCAGTGTGTGACTGGGTACACATGACATAAATGTGAACTTTCAAGTATCATATATATGTTAGACTTGTCTATGTCAATGTGGGCCTAGTTACGCAGGACATGTGTGGAGTTTTGAGTATGTTCATATCTGTCAGACTTGCCTGTGCCAATATGGGCCTAGTTACGCATATTTCAATGGAACTTAGGAGTATCGTTGTCTCTATTATACTGGTCTATGCAAATGTGGGCCTAGTTATGCATATTTCAGTGGAACTTAGGAGTATCGTTGTCTCTTGTGTACTGGTCTATGCCAGTGTGGGCCTAGTTACGCATATTTCAGTGGAACTTAGGAGTATTGTTGTCTCTTGTATACTGGTCTATGCAAATGTGGGCCTAGTTATGCATATTTCAGTGGAACTTAGGAGTATCTTTGTCTCTGTTATACTGGTCTATGCCAGTGTGGGCCTAGTTACGCGTATTTCAGTGGAACCTAGGAGAATCGTTATCCCTGTTAGACTGGTCTATGCTAATGTGGGCCTAGTTGGGCATATTTCAGTGGAACTTTGAAGTATCGTTATCTATGTTAGACTGATGTATGTCAGTGTGGGGCTGGTTGAACATGACATAAGTGTGGACTTCTGAGTATGATTATATTTGTCAGGCTTATCTGTGACAATGTGGGCCTAGTTAAACGCATATTTCAGTGGAACGTGGGAGTATCATTATATATGTTAGACTCGTCTATATCAATGTGGACCTGGATACACAGGACATAAATGTGAACCTGTGAGTGTCATTATTTTTGTGAGACTGGTCTATGCCAGTGTGGGCATGGGTACACATAACGTAGACATGAAATAATTAGCCTATTATATGTCATTCTGGTCTATGACAATGTTGGTTTGATTACACAAGAATTAAGTATGAATTTGTGAATATCATCATTTCTGTCAGACTAATATTTGCTGCATTTCTACTCCCAAAGATGCAATTGGCTTTGTGTCTTTTTGTTAGAAAGGAAGGCACTGGATCTATCTTCCATCCCTAAAAAATTTCAGCGCTGAAATAATTTGAAAGCATAAGGAATATTTTAAACAAATGTTCTAAATGAACACAATCACTACAAATGAAGACTATTATGAAATGACATTTTCTTTCAAAAATATTGTTTCCATTACTAAGATTTGTGTTCACGTCTTATTATTACATTTTATGTAGACTACTGATTAGGACATATAGCATATAATACTGATCATGACATGTAATATAGAATACTGAGTATGACATGTAATATAGAATACTTAGTATGACATGTAATATAGAATACTGAGTATGACATGTAATATAGAGTATTGAGTATGACATGTAATATAGAGTACTGAGTATGACATGTAATATATAATACTGAGTATGACATGTATATAATACTGAGTATGACATTTATATGACATGTATATAATAGCGAGCATGACATGTACATATTACTGAGTATGACAAGAAGTATATAATACTGAGTATAACAAGTAGTATCTAATAATATGTATAGTACACTACTATGCAATAAACTATGTTATAGTGACTTTGAAATGTAGTACATGCTACTAAATATGACAAGTATTATATTATACTGGGTATGGCATATAGTATGTAGTACTAGTATTACATGTAGTACATAATACTGAGCTTCGCATCTATATAATACTAAATATAACTAGTAGCATATAATACTATCTAGTGTACACAGCTGTGACATGTAGTATATAATACTGAGAATGATATGTAGTATAAAGTATTGAGAGTGATATATAGTAAATGATATAAGTATAACATATAGTATATAATGCTAGGTATGACATGTATAGGTAAAACTAAATATGCACTCATGTACACGACTATGACATGAAGTATAACATATAGTATATAATGCTAGGTATGACACGTATAGGTAAAACTAAATATGCACTCATGTACATGACTATGACATGTAGTATATAATATTATGACATGTAACATATAAAACTGTGCATGTCATGTAGTATATAATAATATGTTGTCTACAATAGTGAATATGACATGCAGTTTGATATACTCACTACAAAATGTAGCATATCATACTGACAATACTAACAATGTCATGTAGTATATAAATGTGAGATATGGTAAATAATACTGGCTGTGATATATAATATATAATACCTATAATGACATGTAACATATTGTACTGACTGCAACATCTTTAATATAATACTGACAATGACATGCAGTATGCAATGCTTACAATGACATGTTGTATAGTAGTGTATAATACCATGACATGTACCATAGAATTACTATGACATGCATATAACACTGACAATGACATATTGAATATAATACTGACCATGACATGTTATATATAATACTCACAATGACCAGTATTATATAATATGGACAATGACTCACAATGACCAGTATTATATAATATGGACAATGATGTTGAATATAATACTGACAATTACATGTTGAAAATAATACTAACAATGACATGTATATAATACTATGATATGCAGTATATAATATTGACAATGACATGTTGAATATAATACTGGCTATGACATGATGTATATTATACTTTAACCTTTAGTGTAACACTATAATGGTTTGTACATCAAAGAACTGTGCATGCATCTTATTTAATACCAATATTTCAATTAAATATAGATCAATGTTCATTACATATCATTCATGTTATAACCGACTTATGATGTAGGTTAAAAAATATTGGAGAAAGATAACGTAAATGTTGGCGCTATTTTGGAAGGAATATTCTTGAACACTGCCGTATTACAGATTATATGTTTCCAACAAACATTTAGACAGTATTTTGAATGAATTTCAATACAATTTAGATATATTTGCTAAACTTTATTTATTTTTTTAAAGAATGACAAAAGCGACTGAATAAAGGTCCCTACATTTTCGTTACCTAATGGAGACTACGTACGTATCTATTGATTGAAATATATATTGATTCTTGAATGATCAAAATTATGTTAGCAACACTTCTGCTTAGATTTGTTTCTATACAGCAATGTTTTTATGGCACTTGGGGTCAAGGATGCAGCCAGAAGTGTAACTGTATGAACGGCTTTGGTTGTGACCACGTCACCGGGCAGTGTAATTGTGCGTATGGATACGTAGGTTCCGCCTGTGAGATGCCCTGCCCCAAATGGACGTAAGTACAATTACTTATTGCATATTGCTTATCTGATTAAAAAAAAAAAAAAAATATTTTACCTACTCCATCCAGTCTGGGTTGTGACTTGAGATATATTATATATAAAGAAAATCGTGATATATAAAGAAAATGGCCATATATGGAGAAAACAAACAAAACATGGGCCAATTGGGCATAATAAGATATTCCAATTAAAGACCTCAAGGGTAGTATTGTTTTTAACGTACATGCTTTAATACCTATTATATGTTTGATTGGTTTCCTTTATTGTGTGCTATGGTATGATGTTTGCTCACTCTTTATGTCCATTCTGATCCAAACCTGAATATACTAGGGACTGTACATTGTTTTTTCTCGAGAAAAAAGTCAGACCCTTTTATTATGTTTAAAACTATAAAAGCCGACCAGCTGAATCAAAGACAAGACAATCAATACCATATATATTTGCTTGTAAGTCGGACACAGTTTCAATCAACTAACAGCCAAATCTGCCATTGCATTATCGATGGCTTATATGGGTTTACCTTGTTTGCAGTTGAATCCGACTCATAAGCGTGTATATATGGTAGTTAGATCTGAATGATTTATTTCCTATATGACTTGTTAAATGAGTAACAAGGAATAATATTTTGTTCTGGTTTTAAACTCATTTATAAGACAGTGATTCCAGTTGAGTTTTCATTGCTGCCTAATGATGCAGCACCTGATAACTAGATAACTGGAACTGTCAATCGATTGATGGGAGTTGCAGGTGTAATTGCCCATCAAAATGAGAGCTAACTGAACGTGTAATTAACCATACTTGAGAAAGTTTTATGTTGGGACTGTGCGAGACGTTCTTATTATGTCGTATTTTCGAGTTAGTGACTGATGCATGCGGTTCTTGTTGGAGTTCATGCGTAAACAGTTTTGTTTCAATTCACATGTCTTTTGAACAAAAAAAAAAAAAGCTTGATTAAATTATAAAATTTTACAAAAGGAGATAATAAGGGAAGTTCTGTCAAATAGTTCGCATTAAATGTTTTCACTGAGACTAATTTTTTTTGTCAGACAAAAGTGCACGAGACATTAAAATAGTTATCAATGTTCGCAATATGTATGCACACAGATAGATAATGGCAAGCAGTTTTTTGGCAACCTGGCAGCAGTTATGGCAACCAGGTGACAGTTGACCCCTTTCAGGTGAAATAATCATACTTTTCGGACAATGAGGTCAACTGAATAAAGAAAATAAATCATTGGCTGAAAAACTTCAAATCATTCCCTCATTGTTTCTCTGGTTATACAATAGTTCTATCTTTTGAACTTGTGGAGCAGTGCTAACAGTAAGAGTAAACATTCGTTCCTTGAAACGTAATTAATTTGTCCAAATTGTTTTAATCCATGTTTAATGAAAATGATATATACTTAATAGGAAGCATTCCACATACATAGGGACACACAGGCAAACAAACGTACATACAAAGACAGAAAGGACCGCTACTGCGTGAACCAGAGACCAGAGCATGAAGTGCGTGTGATTACTATCAATAAAGAAAACTTTCTTACAAAGCATAAACAGCAACAACAAAATCCATCATTGGTTTTCTACAAATCACGCGATTTACCTATGATATAGTAGCTCAAATGCTACCTAAAATTCAGTTAAGTAAACCAATGTCTGGTTAGCAGCATTTATGAGAGAGAGAGAGAGAGAGAGAGAGAGAGAGAGAGGGAGGAGGAGGAGGAGGAGGAACAAAATGGTCAAACTTCAATATTTGGATTAGCCCATTTAGTTTTGCATGCTTTATCTGTCCTGATAGTACTCTACAAATCTCTTAACTTCTTTTTGATAGAGAACACAAGTTTGAGCTGATTTATCGGACAGCTTTTTATCGGACAGCTTTACGATGACAAGAACATTATTTTAAGAGGAGTCAACTAAAAGTACTTGCACATAAGATTTTCAAAGCTTTATTTATTTAAATTGCAAGTCGATGATAGAGTATGTACATCTATCAAATTTTCTTTAGGTTGCAACTTTATACAAAGCTCAATGGAAAAGGTCCGTCTAAGTCTCCTGGGTCCCTCTGGATATGTCAGCTTCACGTGATGTTGCTAAATGTGTCTAAATACTGTATATTAAAATGTAGGTAACTTGGAGGAGAAGAATTTGGAATGTTGGGTCCCAGTCTCTCTTGTCATTTAGCTTGTTAATCATCTATAGCGTACCATCAGTTGCTGATCCAGATAATTTCAACTGGTTTTAGTTCATACAAGCCTGAACCACAGTAATTCAAAACATCTTCACCAAAAAGATTTCTGAAGTCGTAGTGAAGAAAGATAAGTGGGGAACTATCTATATGGTTTGCAGATGTTAACTTTGTAATTAAGATGTCATGTATATGCATATCGTTCAATAGAAATCCAGCGTTTGTGCGTTTAGATGAGTGATACATATTTCCTTGCCTAGTGAGTTGGTTCCCGTGCACCTGGAGCTTTCTCGATTTACATTAGTCCACCCTCTGTCGGAAATAAGCTCACAACAGAGTAGATTAGAACGTTGGAGCGTGGTATTTTTATATGAGCCATTCCTCGCAACTCAGATTCCCTCTTGGAAAAAATTACAATATATATATATATATATATATATATATATATATATATATATACACACACACACACACACACACACACACACACACACACACGATCTCTTGCGAGTTATCATTTATCATCATTTCTCTTCAGGTTTTGCATTATCTTTAGTATTATGTTAAGTATTATTTACTTTCTGCTTATTTTTATCGTCAGTGAGGTGGTTATTTAAACCATATACGCATATCACTACATCACTGGAAGATTACTGGTGTTATAAATAAATTGTAAAATTTTTTGGTCTCAGTTTTGGAAACTCGTGCTCACAGAATTGCACATGCCTGCAGAATCAGACAACTAGATGTAATACCTTCAGTGGTCAATGTGTGTGCATGCCAGGATATCAAGGAGGCAACTGCGAAAATAAATGTAACCCTGGGTACTACGGACAAAACTGCACATCCCTTTGTAGCTGTCTGCATGGAGCCATGTGTAATCCAGTAAGTAATTTCGATTCAGTAACCACCATTATACTTATGGTGTACATAAGCCCCTGTATTTGTATTAGTCTTTTTCAGGTGGTTATGATTCTATTACGTTACTCTTTCATTCTTCAAATTCGTTACCCGATCATAATATCGTAGGAGAACTACTTCTACCTCGCAAATCCAGCCCTCAAAGACTCGAACGTTTTATTTGCAAAGCTGAAAATCACCGGCCCATCTAGGTGGCAATTAGATAGTGGTCTCCCCTTGATACAGGTATTGGTGCCAAATCCCTGAAAACTTCAGGTACTACTTTCGCTTGTGCCAAGTAACACGCCTTCTACAGACATAGAGGCCTCACAATAAACATGCTAAGATTTTGCGCGATTTTTTTTTCACCTTAAGGCAAATTGAAGGAGTGTTCTCTTCGATGGGTGTTTATTCGAACATTACATTTCTTTTTCTTGTCTTTCTTTGTCGTGCATTGTGGGGGGGGTCATTACACTGCTGTCCTAGCAGGCTTTGGCATGCTTGGCACGTATCTGCATGGGTTGCTATTACGTTCCCCCACATTGCTATAGCTTTATTTAAATATATGCAGGTCTGGTTTGCGATATAGAAAGCTTGTATGCTATTTATGTATAATTTCCACTGCTGTCGGACATATATTGGTATGTTTTCTATATTAATCTGGTCTTAGAGTGTACTTTAAATGGACCTGGCCATTGTGTCGAGGTAAATAACACCTCTTCTTACACCTCACAGAGGAAAGGACGATATATGGGCACAGAAGCTTTCGTCCTGGATAAAATGGGTTATTCGTTCAACATGTTGACAAATAACCCCAAAGCAAATGAATTACTTCGCATCTCGGCTCATGAAGCTAGGACAGCAACCACAAACATTGCGTTTGAGCGAAATTGTTACTTAATCGTCATTTTTCATGCCTTGAGATTGAGATAACGGTCCGTCTTTTATATTGGTTTCCTTCATCCTAAAAGACTCCACTTGGACTGGTGGGACCAATAGCCATGGTGCAATAGGTTACCTTCCAGAGCCTTTTGACAGCTTCATAAGGACGCGACTTAACGACTTCTTCTGGATTTGGGGGAGAGAGAAAAATTCCCTTTTGAAGTCCCTCCCAGGAATATGGAGTTGTGTCGGATTATGTAGAAGTTCACATACTATATGGGACCGCAGATGGCCTCTGGTGTAAGTTGATTTATCTCCCTCCACCTCGTGTCTATTTTTTAAATTTATAATGATCAGGTAATGTATTTGAAGATAAGACAAGTTCTTTTATTAAATTAAGTTTCTTCATTAATATTTAGCCAATCATAATACACATACACTTGCTCATCCTTTCCGCAGTTACATTTATGTAGAGAGCGTGCTTTCCGCGCCAGTAATACATGTAACTGAAGTATTCACGTTGGCGACAAGTCCCTGTATCAAGGGTAGATCACTCTAACTGCCACCTAGGTCGGCATGTAAATTTTAGTATTGTAGATAAAAAGGTTTAGTCTGGGTGGGCTTATTCACAGGCGCTCGTATCGTTGCTTACAATGTACCTGTCATACATGTACTATGAGCCCCTCTGGGCTGGATGTGTATAGTAGTAGTTCTCCTAAGGTTTCATGATCTGGTAAATAATACTGAAGAAACATATTCTACTAGAAAAAGTGGTATCTTCTTCAACCTTCTTTGATTCTCTTGTTTTATGTGTGCATCTACCTTGATGTTCTATGCACGCATGGATCCATGTGTAAGCCTTTAAGTACTCCAACTCAGTAACCACTAATATAAGTACTGACTACATAAAGCTCTATATTTGTATATGTTTTTCGAGTGATTCTGTCTCCTTGCATCTCCTTAAATCCACTGACTTGGTCTACTGACTTAGGACTTCTTAAATCCTCCGAGATGGCATACTTGTTTTGATCTCTTAAATCCTATGAGTTGGTCTTTTGGTTTTGATCTCCTGTCTCATATGTAGCACCTGAAGATAAAACCCGCAAGAAGATAGCTAAAGTTATATTTACTGTCTTAAGTCTGTTGCTATTTTATTTATAGTAGGGACGTTCAAAACTGAAGTAGCCTGGGTTTATAGCAGATTATAATACTATATTAACGCTAACACTAAGCAGTACAGGCATGTTTCAGATTCTCCTCTTGACATTGATATGGCTCTTTCAATAATACCAATAATTTGTGTGATAAATTTCAAGCATTCACCTGGAATGTTTTAAAATGTATAATGGGGTTGGGTGGGTGGGTACATTTTTATTGTAATTAAGTAACAAATTATCCGTATCAATTACTTACATGATGTATACCTTTTCACCACAGATTGATGGATCTTGTCAATGTCCCCCTGGTTTCTATGGACAACAGTGTGAAAATCCTTGTCAGGATGGTTTCTATGGCAATAATTGTACTCAGAGATGCAACACTTGCAATGGTGGTATATGCAGTAAAGTGGATGGTGCATGCATTTGCCAGGCAAGCAAAGATATTCTTTAAGATGATACAACTTTGTTTGAAAAGGTTTATTTCCTCTCTGAAATAATAATTTCAACTGTGACAATTTTTTGATGCAGCAGCAGGGAAGGTGAACAGACCACTTGGATTTCACATATATTTTGCCCAAAAACTGTAAGTGAAAAATATTCTTACACACATGTGTTTGTCTGAACTGTAAGTGAAATATTCTTACAAATTATTTTTCACTGACAGGAGATCAACCCGTGGTTCCACCTTCCCTGCTGCTCCTTTTTGTTAATTTGTTTGATATACGTAAATTCCAAATGTAGGGTTCACCTTCCCTGCTGCAACAATTTAACAATAAAACATATTATATGAATCAATGCAAGTGGTTATTTCGAAATTCTACAGTTTGTAATAAACGATGTCGTGGAGATCACTGCGCATACCATAATCAGCTTGTGAAAAATTCTCCTGGTTTACAAATCTGTATTGGATGCGGATTAGCATCTCATGCGGTTATTTGTACACGATGAGGTGGTAACAAGTACAGTTCGTTATTGTATTATTATCGAAATTGGATTCCACAGCGGGGTTTTATCAAGGATAATCCACCAACAGCACGTGAATTTCTACACAACCACGCTAAAATATTTCCTGCCGTGATCGATCCCGAAGAAGACCAAAAAATAATAGCGCAACGAGGAGAGCAAGAAAAACATGAACGAGAAAAATGTCTTGCTGAGGAAGAACAGCAAAAAATAAAAAAGCTCAATAAAAAACTGAGATTGTCGCCTGAAAAAGTTATGGAGCTACAAAAACGGCCTCAACCTATCCGTGTGCCGATAAAATCAAGGATAGAATAATTATTCTGTCATTTTGATATATCTATCGAATGTATCGAAGAATCTGACCTGTTTTCACGGTGATCTGATAAAAACTCCTCAACAGTTGGAGGTTTTTCTTTATGAGGTACATATTTAATTTTCTTTTTTTGTAATAGATTAACATGGCTCTATAATTATTTCCTCCACATTTTCCACAAATATTTATTTTGCCTCGTACTCCATTACCACAAGACAGACAGGGGTTTAATCCTGCTGATCCTTTCTTGATCATATAATTATGATGAGCGCAATATTCTCCACGGCATCGTTTATCGCACATTCATGTTGTTCCTTGAAGTATCCATGCGCAGTTATTGATAGCTGCTTGAAATGGCATTGTATATAATGAATATAAAATTTAATTTAAATATATATTTGTATGTATTATATAGACATGGAAAAAAATAATATGACCCAAACCACAAATATACCAACACAGACAAGTAGTATATCAAATAATATTTTAATAAAAAATAATTATTTATCCTGTCAGAGTGAATACGACCTCAATGAGGAACTACGTAATTATATCGTTAAACTGCTCGAAGAAACCCCACAGAATGAACTAGCAGATGTTTCTAAATTTGGTTATTGGTATCTGCAAGAGTATTATTCATTGTTTCTAACCTCATTCAACGATATTATTTGGCATTCAGCGAAGGAAGACGCGATTGATAATCTTATTGTACCTGGTCTTAATAAGAATGAAAAAGCATGTCCAAGAATAATCATACAACATTTTAATAAATTCTACCTGTTTACCTCAGATAATGATTTTAACAGATTCGCGAATGAATTTATTAATCAATCTTCAGTGACTGAGATAATTCCAAAATTTCGATTAAGATATCCTGTCTTTGATCTTGATACAAAGTTCATCAACAATTCAGATGTTGAAAGAATCAACGTTGAGGATATAATTAATTATTTTGCATCGTTATGCGAATGTGATCGCAGACATGTATTTGTATTCGAGACAAATGGAGGTTATCATGTTCTTTGTAAATCAACACCAATTACATTTGATCAACAACGAAGATTGACAATCCGAGCCGTTGATGAAAAGAATCCAGATTGGCATATTGATCGTCAGGCTGCTTTATACAGTATCAAGCTGAACAAGACAAAATCACATAAACCAGGTAAAAATACTTCATGCAAGCGGTTAATTTCCCACGATAATTACTTCGACGCATCTGAATTACTGACATGCCCAATTTCGATTCAACCTCGTTATGCAGAACATAAAGCTGATAACTGTGACAATAAAATAATTATCCAACATGACGAGATCTCCGCAGAAAATCTTGAACGGATTTCTGCTGCTCTGACTGGAGAACCTGATCAACTGATCGATATTGTCATGTCAAGTCAAAACAGATTTACGATATCGAGAAAACCAGGTCATTATTGTAATATCTGCGAACGTAGACACGGATATAATAACATTAATAATTACATCGAGGATAAATGTGATAATTGTCATGTATATATCAACGATGATCATTATTTGATTTGCTGTCCAAGATCAACTGGAAAACAAATTACACTTCCGATTGAATGCGACACTGTTGAAGAGGCCGTTGAAAAAGTAATTGCTGGAACATCTAACAACACTGAACTTGTGCAAATAACCGAGCAACTTCCAGCTAATCAATCAAAGAATAAAAAATACCTGAAATATCTTATTAAGACTCAGCGCAGATTTCGTTATCCAGGGCATTTCAAAGAAAGAAATCCAGATCATCTGTACACTGCATTACCAGTTCATGAATCAGGTTCTGGCTGTAAAGTAATTCCCAAAGAAGATTATATCGATGGATTAGCATGTGGAATGGGGAAATCTGAGGCAGCATGGAAATCATTGAAACCAAATCAATCCGTTGTAATTATGTCTTATAGAAAGACTTTTACCGAGAAAGTGAAATCTGATTATGGAATCGAATCATGCATGGATATAGATGGCAATATTGTATTTGATCAAAACCAAACAACATTGGGAGGTCGTGTTGTTATATAACGGGAATCGTTACACAGGATTAGAGGAGTTCCTGATGTACTTATCGTTGATGAATGGCATGGAATTCGACGGCAACAATTCTCGTCAATAAGACATAGTAAGGATCGCTGGGATAAATTTACTGGATTAGTAACAGCATGCAAAAGATTAATTGTCCTTGATGCAGATGCTGATAATGATGATCTAATATTGTTCAGGGATAAATTAGGCCGGTCATCTATGAAATTTATAATCAACGATTACAAACCTGATCATGATAAAAAGTTCATTATTGAAAATTCTCATCAAAGCAATCTTTCTGATTTACTAGAACAATTACAGCGTAATAAATCCACAGATAACAAAATCGCGATATTTACTCATAACAAGCACTGAACGAATTATTCCGTGGAGAATTTAGCAAAGCGACTACAACATCAAGGATATCGAGTCAGATATTACCATGCTGATACTGATCCTGCACAATCAAAGATAGAATGATTATTTTGTTATTCTGATAATTGTATCTGCGTTTAAGGGATCTGGACATATTATATATATTATATAGAAAATGTCGCGATTTCCCACGAAAAAAATCAAGAATTTCTGAAAATTCTGAAGGGTATAATACCCGATAAAAAAAGATTGCTTTGATGAGAATTTTCAATAATGAACTTTTTAATCTTTTGCATGCCGTTACTAATCCAGTAAATTTATCCCAGCGATCCTTACTATGTCTTATTGACGAGAATTGTTGCCGTCGAATTCCATGCCATTCATCAACGATAAGTACATCAGGAACTCCTCTAACATTTTTCTTGTTCATGTTTTTCTTGCTCTCCTCGTTGCACTATTATTTTTTGGTCTTCTTCGGGATCGATCACGGCAGGAAATATTTTAGCGTGGTTGTGTAGAAATTCACGTGCTGTTGGTGGATTATCCTTGATAAAACCCCGCTGTGGAATCCGATTTCGATAATAATACAATAACGAACTGTACTTGTTACCACCTCATCGTGTACAAATAACCGCACGAGATGCTAATCCGCATCCAATACAGATTTGTAAACCAGGAGAATTTTTCACAAGCTGATTATGGTATGCGCAGTGATCTCCACAACATCGTTTATTACAAACTGAAGAATTTCGAAATAACCACTTGCATTGATTCATATAATATATTTTATTGTTAAATTGTTGCAGCGGGGAAGGTGAACCCTACATTTGGAATTTACGTATATCAAACAAATTAACAAAAAGGAGCAGCAGGGAAGGTGGAACCACGGGTTGATCTCCTGTCAGTGAAAAATAATTTGTAAGAATATTTCACTTACAGTTCAGACAAACACATGTATGTAAGAATATTTTTCACTTACAGTTTTTGGGCAAAATATATGTGAAATCCAAGTGGTCTGTTCACCTTCCCTGCTGCTGATGCTCATCGTTTACTTTGACATATTTACATATGTAATCATTTAGTAATTGGTATTTAGCTCCAGATGGTAGTTGCGATAATTGTTGTTATTCTTCATCGGTTTGGGATGGTGTTTTCAAGACATCTACACAAGTAAGATACTTAGTGGAGAAGAAATTGGAGTAAAGAGTCCTGCCCAAAGACACACCGCGTTTTCTGACCAGGATTGATTCAATAGCAGGATTCTAATCATTGTTGGTTGCGAGACCGGTACAGCAACTAGCCACAGCGGGTCATCCATTATTCTACACAATAGGATGGTGTACTTTTGAACATATTTTTGTGTATTTCACAAATTATTTGCATGCTTTAAAGTAAATTCTCAGTGGCTAGCATGCTAGTCTCACAACCGAAAAGGTGTGGGATCGATTTCTAGCATTGGATCAGCCGACCCTGGGGTGGTGTTTGGAAAGGTACGTAACCACAATTGCCTAAGCATACCCTACTTTTGTTGATGTGCTGTAAATACCAAACTAAATTCATTATTCAAATCAGATATCTTATAACATTAATTGAATTAATGCAATGAATTTATTGATTAATTCCAAATGTTACATGTAAAAGACAGGAATGTTTGACAACAGTACCATTACTGATGTTTGGGTAGATAAGAAGACAATCTAAAAACCCTTGAATACCTAATTATTAAATGAATTTCAGTAATTTATTTTGTGGAATAAATTTGTGTTCCAAAGATTCCATGATTTGCTTCTATCATCAAATACAAAAAACGTTAGTCAGCTATTACCAGTCAATCAAGAGAATTACGTGAATTGTAGACAATCATGAAATTGCATGCATACATAGGTGAATGTGCAACGTTTAACATGTACAACTGGATGCTTAGGGTTTCTTTGTAATGCACTAATTGGGGAGTCATCATTATGTATGCAAGTTAAGAACACAAACTCTGCACATTTGATTAAAGGTTATATCTTTTCTGTCAGAATGGACAAACTTGCACTTGTCCAAATGGTTTTAGAGGTCCACGTTGCATATATGCATGTTCATGCGTACATGGCAGCTGTGACGGGACAACAGGAATATGCAGCTGTACTGCAGGATGGGGAGGAACCAACTGTGACCAGTCATGTATAGGTAATTTATACTGTTTTACATAGCTGAATTTCTAATTCCTGTTTCCCATTAATTTGTGAATCTTCACTTTTTATTTACATTATTTCTAATTATAAAAGCATCAAATTTAATTTATGAATCCAAATAATAATAAAAAAAGCAACATAATTTTTTGGTAATAAAACTAATTAATTCAGTAAACACTTTAAAAAATGACCTGTTATAAATCGGCAATGAATATCCAAATGAAGACTTGCTGTTTTTAATGTTGAATTTTGATGGAGATGTGTCCTCTTTTGAAAGGTATTTAGCCATTTTAGTGCTAGTAGAATAACCATTTTAGTGCCAGTAGATATTGAGCTCGAGACCATAAAATTGCACAGTCATTGCTTGTTTTACAGGTCACATATTTTTGCTTTACATTATCAGATTAAATCTGAAATGTAATAGAGGTTTATTGGGATGTGTACCATTTATTTAGGGTTGTAAGGGAGTATTTGGAGAATTCATAATGTTATATATATATATATATATATATATATATATATATATATATATCACTCTTACTACCATCAGATAACTAGTTAAAAAAATTTAAAAATTGAATTGCAGTCTTTAAATATTATGATACCTTAGTTGCATCTGTATGTGTATTCCTATAATCATAGGTATCACCAAATATGAAAACTTGTCAGTAATAATTAATGATATGTCAATATTATCATTATTAGTTGCAGTTATGTAAATCTGCATATTTCTAACATATTCAGGTGTATCTTTTTTAACATCTGAAATCGTCAAATGAAGAAATGTATCTCTATCAGCATTATTTAGCAATACACATAGCTTTTATCACACCTTTATCTCATATAATTTTGTAAACAAATATGCACCATCTCTTGATATTTATGCTGTTGTTTTCATGCTAAGCTCATTAAATATTTGTATCAACTTGCTGATAATTGTTCAGATCAATCTTACTGTTGTCCATTTATTTATGTTTATTTTATTTCTTTAAATCAACGATGTATTCGATATTTGTCTTCACTTTCATGCAGGTCAATTGATAGTTTATATGGAATTGTCAAGAGACGTGCGTATACAAGATGAATGTGTCTGGTTTAGAATGGTTGAATATGATTTGATTTGCACATTCCTTGCATATTTCTTATGAAACCGGTCAAGTAAATCTGTGTGATTAACATTAAAGGAGCTCTGTTTTCTTGCCCCTTCTCGCCACAGATTCCTACGGACCAAACTGTCAGACACAATGCATCTGTTTCAATGGAGATTGTGATGCTATTACCGGACTTTGTCAATGTCATTCGGGATACTATGGTCCTACCTGTGCAGACAAGTGTGAAGTAAGTCATACTTTCAGTTTTCAATTTAGAACCATTAAGATCCATTGCTCCTGTTCTTGCATTCAGAACATCAAACATATTCCTTTGAAACTAAATGAAAGGGGAGTTACCTATGCTTGAACAATATGATCGATTATTAAGTGAACATAATCTACCAATAGATAATCTGAAGAAAATTGCGACTTCATTACAGGTCGCCCAAGATGCTTACTTGATGTAGTATTGCATTAACTTCTTCATCAGTGTACATATACCTTATAAATATATTTATTTAGGGGTAGGGAGGTGGCATTGTGGCAGTGGGTAAGTGGACACTTGTTTGCGGGTTTTTCGATAACTTGGTTTGTATTGTTTGGTGTTAAATGAAATACTTTGAAGGTTAAATGGTGTCAAAGAAAGAGGAATTAAATGTCGTGCTTTGTCTAAGGACACGTTGGCCTATTCGGGCCAAACTGAAAAGAGAATAGAACCCACAATGTACTGCTCTAATTTCATAACCATTGATCTGCAGTGGCCCCTTTGATATTTGTGATGGCTTGCATCTCTTCTTCATCGATACAAACATACGTGTATATATATATATATATATATATATATATATATATATATGTTTGTAATTGTCTTGTATAAATGTATCTCTTGCTGAGAAAAGAAGTGGAGGATATAAAATTCAGGATCTCTATTTTATGAAGAAACTAATTATCAAGATTTAGTTCAAATCTAGCACAAATTTTCAACTTTAGGAATCATAACCTTTCCATCAATTGTCATTCGTACAAGGGCAGTTTGGCTAATTTCGAACGTCATCCAAGCACTTTAAGAATGAATGATGAATAAACTAAAGCTGTAGGAAATGGTGCCTAACAGTTATTGTCTGCTAAGCCATCATGCAAGGTTGGATAAGATCAGCCTTTATCATTAACAAGGAGGAATTAAACCTTGTTGACAAGATCTGAAGTAAAAAATATTGATAATTATTTGATGAATATGTTCATGCAAGTAGCGAATCGCATAGCATTCTGTATTGTTGGAATGGACGCTTGAATGCAGCAGGGTATGAAAGAGTATTCTCACAAGTCTCTTCTCTCCCTTATCGTTTCAATCAAGCGTCGAGTGCCAAATCGCCATCCTCCACCAATGCCTACTGTTATAGCCTCAATCTCAGAGATCCTACCTTTTTAGGAAAGAAAGGTTTCACATTGACAATGACACATGGAAGCCTGTATTGATTGTAAGCTATTATTTGTTTTTATCTCATGTCCATGCTAAAATTAGAATTATCACGCGAAACATTTAGCGCTAAGTGCAAGTACATGTTTATTTTATGGGGCTATATATATATATATACATCTATATATATATATATATATATATATATATATATATATATATATATATATATATAAAAACTAGACTGTATGGGATCATACAAAGACTGTATGGGATCATACAAAGATATCATGATTGCAAGGAATCTTTTATTTTTGAAGGGTTTAACAAACATACTCCTAACCAGTTTTTCAGTAACTGTACCTTAAGGGCAAAGATAACCTGGCGAAAATCAAAAATAGAATTAATACTGATCTAACATGGTTTAATGTTACAAGAAAAGTAGATAAAGAACAATTAGAATCCTTTTTTCTAGACATGTACAGGTTCATTCGTATGTATGTACATGATTTTTTAATCTTGTATTATGTATACAGGGATCCCTTGGTATGTGGGGACCACAATGTGCCCTGAAATGTCCTCCATGTGGACCTTACGCAAAACCCGGATGTGACGTTGCAAGTGGTCTTTGTATGTGCAGCACAGGATTCACTGGTCCACTATGTGACAGACCCTGCCCTGCTGGAACGTATGGTGATAACTGCAGCAAGCAATGCAAGTAAGAATTCCCTCCAAGGAATTTAAAATTTGAAGTCTTGGAGTATCATTTAGTAAGAGATACTGAAATGCACGTGTCCATGGAAATATGTGCATAGTGAACCATTATAATTCAAATAATTAGTTCGTACACAAATACAATTAAATTGCCCAAATTCGAATTAAAATTATAATGTGCTGAGGCATTTTACTTATCGTGTAGAACAAATGCATTATCTCGACCATCCCCTAATTCACTTCCTAATCACAGCAATCAGAAATAATTGGTACATAATCCAATTTAAATATATAGATTCCTTTTAAGTTTTAAAAGTTTTATTTCTATTTCATAATCTTAACTTCTTTATTTTCTTTTTTACGATATTTCAGTTGTCTAAATGGTGCATACTGTGACAATGTGTTGGGCACGTGCATGTGCACGGCCGGGTTTACGGGACAAAATTGCTCAATTGCTGTAAGCATCCATGTTATCTCCATACTCAACAATTGCATGTGTAATCTACACACTCAACATTGTATGTGTTACTTACACTCTCAACATTGTATGTGTTATCTGTATACATGTCCTCAACATTATATGTGTTATTTATATACTCAACATTGTATGTGTTATCTCTATACTCAATATTGTATGTGTTATCCATATACTCAGCAATTTGTGATATTCATATACTCAACATTGTGTGTTTTATCCATATTCTTAACAATTTGTGTTATCAATATACTCTACATTGTGTGTGTTATTCATATACTCAACATCGTGTGTGTTAAGCATATACTCAACATCGTATGTGTTATTTATATAATCACAGTAAAGAGAATTTAGTCATACGAATTATCATTTTCTATTTCCAACAAAGCTCAAGTTATCCCTATAGAACTCGTGTGGTATACATGATAAAGGAGTAAAATGTTGACCAATTAATTTTTTGAGTCTTAGTAAATGAATGCACACTGTTTACAGGCAGTGGCAAGGAAAGTTTTCAGAATGTAGATAATGAATTTACCCTTTATTTGAATGTTTGAGTTAAATACTCTGTATTAATATTAATAATTTTCATGCAATGCAGTGTTCTCCTGACCAGTGGGGCCCTAATTGTACATACTCGTGTGATTGTGGACCCCATGGAGACACATGTACCACAGGAGAAGGGATCTGTGTGTGTAAACCTGGCTTTACTGGAGGTAATTTATATATTCTTGAATGCACACAACTATGTAGGAATAGATGGAAGGAAGTGTGTATCCATATTACATAGAGTTGCCTGTCTGTGTGTGGTATTTTTCACCTCCTGACTTTGTGTCATTTTACTCCATTAAGTAATATTCCTGTGTCCCATGGGGAGACAGGATAAAGCTCTACAGTATTGTGGGTTATAAGACTGTAAAGATGTAGAACATTTCTATTTATAGATACATCTCTGACCTATGTAGTTGAATATAATGTACACATGGTGGGGCAGCAATCCACTGTTGGAACATCATACCAGCATATGACATTGATCCACACTCAAGTGCAACCAAACCATTACAAGTATAACTTGGTGTTTTGGTGGATAAATAATGATAAATGAGTAAGAGCGTAGGAAGGGAATTTTGGTCTACATAAAGTGTATTGACCCTATTTTACTCATGCTGGTGGATTGACAACTGAAGTTCAGTTCAGTGAATTGTGCCTATGCAGTGTAATACTTGCAGCTGTACTTTGTTTAGTAAATGTAACTTGCACACACAACTCTACTTCAAGATTGGGTTCTACCTGGCTCGTTTGTGGATTAACTCTATACCCCTTCAGGATGTTGGGTTCCCACATGATTGAGTGGTTCACATGATTGAGTGGTCTAAAGCGGTCACCTTTACAGATAACTGACATCTGACCTTTGCCCTCTGCAATTCTAGTCTCGGTCTCAGCCAGATTAGGTATGCAAGAAAGTTCGCCAGTAGCTTCCAGTATGTTGGTGTTTCTTATAGGCGTTTTCTGGGTACATCCTCCACTAAACTATACTGGCCACCATATATAGCCTGTTATTTGCTGAACAATGGCTTTAAACCCACAATACTACAATCCACTCTAGCATGATTCTGTGTGGGAAATCAAGTAAGTATATTATCCAACAGTACATTGCATCCTCAAACCACCATTAACTCCTAGACTTTTGACCGCACAATGGCTTCTCTTCCATAGACACTACAAAGATAAGAATGGGTAATGACCATAGTTCATTTGCATGTATGCACGCAAGTGTGTATGGGGGTGATTGGTCTAATATGTGGTATAATTATCGGTGACAATCTTTAACGCTGCCTAAATATTTTAACTCAAAACACATGTTAAAATATAATCATGCTTCAAGCAAATTCTCTTCAAAGCACTTGATATTTGTATCATAATACATTTTTAAATATAATTGTGCTTCAAACATATTCACTTCAAGTCACTTTATATTTGTATAACATGTGAATAAATGAGTTTTACTGCTACTACTATAATGTTTATACACTTAAAAGAATTTAGTTTTATCTGTTTAATCTTCCAGTAAAGTGCCGGCAAAGTTGTGTGGATGGACAATACGGACCTCATTGCTCACAACAATGCCAGTGTGCCACACAAAACAGTAGATGTAGTCCATTAGATGGTTCTTGTCAGTGTAATGTAGGATACACAGGGAAAATATGCGACCAAGGTAATTAATATGACAGATCAAATTCATATGACCATGGTAATTAATATGACAGATCAAATCCATGTGACTGGGGTAGTTAATATGATGGATCAAATCCATATGACCAGGGTAATTAATATGACAGATCAAATCCATATGAACAGAGTAATTAATATGACAGTATCCATGTGACCAGGGTAATTAATATGACAGATCAAATCTATATGACCAAGGTAATTAATATGACAGATCAAATCCTTCTTACAAGGGTAATTAATATGACTGATCAAATCCATGTGACCAGGGGAATTAATATGATGGATCAAATGGATTGCACCTGAAATAGGAACAGATGTTCCCTGTGATATTGGAATAGGACCTTGTGTTTTTAATAGATGTTACTGAATGGAAAGTTTTAGAAAAATACAAGTCGATCCCCTTGGACGTAAACATTCATTCTATGTTCCTAAGCTTTTTATTACAAACATTTTGGCCGAAAAGGAAAAGATCTACAATATGTAACATCAGTCTTTAAAAAGAAAGCAAAATCCGTTCACAAAATAATTTTAATTGAAGAATATGTATATTATTTAATCTGTCTTCTCATTTGAAGGGGATAAATCATTTTTACATAGTTCTTTTATTGCAACCATATTTATAATGTGCGATAATGTATTCCATATATGGGTTTGGGTAATAATGATTATTATAATTTGATAGGATTTATACATATCTTGTATTTTAGTCTGTCCGGTTGGAAAATGGGGTAAGGATTGTTCACAAAGCTGTCAGTGTAGTGATCAAGGCACGTGCGATCCTTTCAATGGAAAATGTGACTGTAACCCTGGCTACAAGGGAAATAATTGTGAACAACGTAAGTAATGAATGTAGTGTAAAAAAAGTGCAAAGAAGAGTACGACATTTGATTATCTTGGCATGTGACCGTTTTGATGGTTATTCTGATCTTTGTAGTTTATAGTGTGCTTTATTGCAGTAAGTTGTAGAGCAGCGATACCATGCTGTATAACTTTATCTAGTTCCTTATATTACTGTAACGCAACACAGTAAGTGTGCAAAACAGACATTTGAAGCAAGCTAGGCAATTTGAACCATTGGCTGTTTTGTGCTACAGTTTTTTGAATTTATGTATTATGTCAAGCCATTTATTGCTGCAGTTGTTGCTCCAAGATGCCCAGCTCATGTTGTTTATGTATCATATGTTGAAGAATCTAAAGATTTGGTGTCATACAAGTTCATTTGAAAATATCGAATGCAATTACCACAACACCTGCTTCTATACTCATATGAGTGCATATCTCATTTGCTCTTTTCTTCAAGACCGAAACTTTCTTGGCCACAGTTACCTTAGAACTGTAAATTAATATTTTCCTTTTTCCTGTCTATCTGAATCTTAATGTTTCTGATTACCCACTTTCATCAGACATTGGTAAGCTGTTGTTTATAAATACAATTTCTGTTTAAAACTTATGGCATTTGTACCTGTTTGTTTCAGAGTGTCAGAAGAACATGTACTGGGGGAAGGGATGTGCTAATCGATGTCAGTGTCAGGTAGGAGATTGCGATCCGGTCACTGGGACCTGTCGGTGTCCTCCCGGGAAGGTAGGACACTTCTGTGAAAAAGGTAAGACTAACTTGTGTCATTCAGGAGAGAGAGAGAGAGAGAGAGAGAGAGAGAGAGAGGGAGAGAGAGATTTACATAGCTGGTAGCATATCACTTTTATGTGAATCTATGAGGTCCTGATAAGCCCATTATATACTCGAGCAGTTATCTCAAAGCTGATTGTCTAAGACCATTTGAATTTTCCATCCTCCATCTTCTGCAACAATGTTATTTTATTATTGCTATTAACAATATGCCTGCTGTCTTTCTAATTGGTAGCTGAATTGACATTGGGAAAAGTATGGGGGACTATACAAAGAAAATGTAAAATAGTTGCTAGTTGGACTTGAATGCATTCATTCTACATAGAATTATCCAAATGCAACACTAAAACTAGAACACGAGTGAACCCGCTTGGTCCAGTTGAATCAGAAATGTGAGGAAACCAAATAAAAAACATCATGCTGTCCAGTGCCGAATACACCGAGCTTATCCAAGTACCCACATGGCAGCCTATTATAATGCAGATAAACCCCTTAATATTCCTATTAATGTCAACTCATAGGAGTGAAAAAGAAATGCTGACAAATGGGATGCTATGTTTTCTGCCGTATACAGTATTGCATCTTTATTGAATGAACGTAATGGAAATGACACACTTTATGGAATGAACGTAATGGAATTGACGCACTTTATGGAATGAACGTAATGGAATTGACAAACTTTATTGAATGAACGTAATGGAATTGACACACATTATGGAATGAACGTAATGGAATTGACACACTTTATTGAATTGACACACTTTATTGAATGAACGTAATGGAATTGACACACTTTATTGAATTGACACACTTTATTGAAAGAAGGTAATGGAATTTTCACACTTTATTGAATGAACGTAATGGAATTGACACACTTTATTGAATTGACACACTTTATTGAAAGAACGTAATGGAATTGACACACTTTATTGAATGAACGTAATGGAATTGACACACTTTATTGAATGAACGTAATGGAATTGACACACTTTATTGAATTGACACACTTTATTGAATGAACATAATGGAATTGACACACTTTATTGAATGAACGTAATGGAATTGACACACTTTATTGAATGAACGTAATGGAATTGACACACTTTATGGAATGAACGTAATGGAATTGACACACTTTATGGAGGAAATGGTATAAACAGCCTCCCCTTATAAATATATGTATATGGCGCCTCAACTATTCTAGATGACTAGACTCAACTGAACTGTGACATCAGATAAGAATTTCAGATAGGAGATCAAATGTTCAAAATGATGTTCTCCGTGTCAAATACCATTTTGAATCTGAAGTGAAGTTGCTCCCAGAGTGGTATATATATATATATATAGAGAGAGAGAGAGAGAGAGAGAGAGAGAGAGAGAGAGAGATTATAATGTTGTTTTGTTCTTATGTAGACTGCTGACTCCACCTAACATAATCTCAAACGGGTATTGATTTAACATTTTATTTGTGGAAATTTCGCAATTGCTCAAGTTAACTTGTTGAATTTCATAAATTCAGTATCAAATCTTTATCCAGCTGAGACATGCTTTTTTTTAATGAAATCTTATATTGAACCCTGTTTGTTTGTCAAGTATCAAATCAGTGCAGAGTGGTCATTTGATACATGTGAACTGTATTTCAAGTTCTACAAGTCTGTTTTCACCGAGTAAAATGTCAGTATAGTTTTCATTTGGTTTGTGGGGAGGGTGGAGGGGGAGTTCTGGATGAAGGAGAGGGATAATAAAAGTTTACTTGTTATTCCGCTGAAGTTACCTGTTAGATAATAACAAGTTTGTTTATTTATTATTTATTTATTTATTTATCCAGGTTGTGATTCCAATCATTTTGGTTTCCAGTGTGCCCAGGTTTGTGGATGTCAGAATGGTGCAGTGTGCGACCCTATTACCGGAAACTGCCGGTGTCAACCTGGTTGGTCTGGTTACTTCTGCGATCAAAGTAAGGGCATTCTTACGTGCATGATTTATTTTTGTTTTGGTTGAATCTGTAAATGCACTGGACAAGATCAAAAACTCTGTTTTGTTAAAAATTCAACTAGACAAATTAATAACATTGTTTCCATAACATGATTAAAAAACACTGACTCTGTAATTAACAATATGTATATTTGATGTTGAAAAGTGTTTTTCCAAAAAGTAATTATTACACTAATAAAGTAAAGGAAATAAAATCAGTGATGAAGAAAACTTTCACTATACAAATGTAATGAAAATGAAAGAACAAAAATGAAAAAAACTTGTGAAAGGAAAAACTGAATGTTAATCTTGGATCAAATAAGGATACAATTTCTGTTATTAAGTATGTTACATATAAAAATGCACAATCGTACCAAAATGATTGAAATATTTTATTATTATGGAGCTAATTCATTTCCGACAGTTAATGGTATTAAATGTAGGTTGAAGAAAACAGCTGGATGAAGTTTACAGTGACATTACTCACTTTAGTGCTTTGGATGAAGTTTACAGTGACATTACTCACTTTAGTGCTTTGGATGAAGTTTACAGTGACATTACTCACTTTAGTGCATTGGATGAAGCTTTTAGTGATTTTACTACTTTGGACGAAGGTAAAACTTACAGTGACATTACTCTCTTTACTGCTTTGGATGAAGGTAAAACTTACAGTGACATTACCCTCTTTACTGCTTTGGATAAAGATTTTTGTGACATTACTCACTTTACCACTTTGGATAAAGATTTTAGCGACATTTCTCACTTGACCAGTTTGGATAAAGATTTTAGTGACTTTACCGCTTTGGATAAAGATTTTAGTGGCATTACTCACTTTACTGCTTTGGATAAAGATTTTGGTGACATTACCCACTTTACTGCTTTGGATGAAGATTACAGTGACATTACTCGCTTTATCGCTTTGGATGAAGGTAAAAATTATAGTGACAATACTCTCTTTACTGCTTTGGTGAGGGTTATAGTGACATTACTTTCTCACCCACGAGATAGAGAGAAATCTGCCTGTTTTTCTAACCTTACTTGTCCTATCTCAGTCTGGTATCTCAGATCAGCCGTCTCAGTCATGGTGTCCACGCCCTAGGGACTAGTTTATCAATGGATGTGAGCATTGTTGTCTTCTGCTTTGGCCTGATGGAGTTGTTTTCTGATAAACGCTGACACTTATGGAAAATTTACCAAAATAACTTTTGGAGGAGAGAAACAAATAACTTACAAAAATAAGTTTTAAAAAAAAGCTGATGAAGATAAAACAAAATGAAATGGACTACAAGCTAGGAAACATCTTGACTCTTAAAGGTAGGAGAGCAAAAATCGTAAATGTTTACACCATTGTGTCTCAGTTAAATCAAACATGTACCTGCAACCTTTAATGAGAAACAATGCACTTACCAGTCAGAAGGAATCATTATCCGTCCACTCGTTATTCCACATGAAGATTTCCCTGTAGCATATCATTCCACTACTAATAGCAAAACTTGCCATATTTCCAAGACAGAAAATATAAATTTTCCAAGAAACCATGAACTTTATAAGATCCACACATGGTTATCCGATAGGTTTGTATTTGGAGGGTGTTTCATACACGTGGGTAATTTTACAATCAATATTAACTACAACACTATTATGTCGCAAACTGTTTCACTTCCTCCAAAGAAAATGAGAGTTATATATGACAGTGACACAGATATAATTACCCATGAATAATCCAATCACGGTCACTCATACTGGATGTAACTCTTCGTTATGGCCAGTGTAGAGCTGTGTACCCAGTATTGTTTCATTATTTACATTATGACTTTTCTGAATTGGAACTGATGAAAATGAAACATTTTCTTGTAATAAATATTAATTATTTATTGTTAATTTCATATAATGTAACATAATATATAATAAATTTGATAATACCTCAGTACTATCAAATGTTTATGTTGTTATTTTTTGGTCATGCGTAAAGATCGTGTCCTTATTATGGAATGGTAACACAACAGCCTTCATTAACGTATTTGTATTAATGCGTCCCCTGTACACATTTGCGTGTGACATGTATTGTAAAAATGAAGAATTCTTTCACTTTAGAGGAAATTTTTGGGTGAAAAAAAAAATTAACATTGGGGTTTGCACCGAGACAAGGAATTCCCAGTTGTGGGAGTTACATTAAAACAAGTGATGTAACCCCTTGACTGGGATTTCCTTGTCTCGGTGCAAACCACAGAATAGATTATATTACTCTTTACTGCTTTGGATGAAGGTTACAGTGATATTACTCACTGTACTGATTTGGATGAAGATTTTAGTGACATTTCTCACTGCACTGCTTTGGATGGAGATCTTAGTGATGTTATTCTCCTTTCTGCTTTGGATGAAGTTTACAGTGACATTATTCACTTTACTGCATTGGATGAAGGTTACAGTGGCAATACTCACTTTGCTGCATTGGATGAAGGTTACAGCAGCATTTGTTATGTCCATGTAGTTTAATTACTTGTGTGTTAAAATTTGAATTCTTTTTATTTCATTTTTGTATCATAGTATATTATTATGATGATGATTACGTTCACAGGATCGGATATTTTTGAAAGAAACATTGTGTTTATTTAGAATGTAAATATGACTCTTGGTTTTCGTGAGTCTTTTTTTTTTAGATTGCCGGGTGGATAAACAGCCGGCAAAAACGATTGCTTGTGGCCAAGGTCATTTCTAATTATACGTGTTTACATCGTGTACATCGTGTACTGTGATTGTTTATTGTTCTTCGTGCGTGTGCATGAAATGACATCTTAGGTCTGTTTTTAAATACTTAGATCCCTGTGAAATAGTCAGAGTCGTTCATATACCTTGAAAAGAAGGTATTATTTTTCTGGTGCTGGAAAGAGTTTATTTTTTTCTTTACATCTATAGAGCTCGAGATGTGTATTGTTACAGATGACAGCTATAGGAGTTCATCTACTTTTTAAATAATTTATTTTTCCCTGGAGAACTACACAAGTGGTTTAGGACACAGATATTCAGTGAAATTCATTCTAAATTGGAACAGTACAGTACAAATTGTGGTTCAACGTGAAATTCTGGACATTTGTGTAAAGACTTCACCTGACGTCATCATCCTCCATCTTGGAATGTCATCAAGATTCGAACCTGGATTCAGCTAAAATTATTCAGTGAAATTACTTGTATTTTTTCAGTACAAGGATAAATGTTTGGATTTTCTTCACAAACCATAAGTCCTATTTCATATTTTCACCTTTTCACCATGTTTTCTAGGGAAATAAATTATTTTTGTTAAAACTTACAAAGCTTGTTGTCTTAACTCTTTTCTTTTGTTACTTTTGAATGAGCCGATACGTAACAAAAGAAAATTGGGAAGCTCTTCCTTGAGATATTTGAATTTGGCTAAAATATTTCAGAAAATTGTTTTATGAAATTTAAATTCCCCTCTTTTTTAAATCCCAAGTACTATTTTATATTTTGTTTGAAGTCTTAAGTGAATACAACAGGCTTTCTTTCACAATGTCGTTATCAAAAGTGGAGAGTTTTCCTTCTAACCCAACTCAGGAGCAGTTGGATAGTCCAAAGAAGGATGAGTTGCTTGAACTTGCCAGAAAGTACGAGCTTTCTGAAGCAAAAGCTTCCTTGACAAAACAAGAAATTAAAAATATTTTGATTCAATGTTTGGTAGGGAAGATTATTTTTGACAAAAGTGTTTTGGCATCAGTCAGTAAGTCTATGACAGACACTTACATTAAGGTAATGGAACTAAAAATGAAATACAGGATGGAAGCAGAGTTGAGGAAGCTCAAGCTTCAGAAAGAGGAAAGAGAGAAAGATAAACAAATGCAAATGGAATTACAAAAAGAACAAATGAAATTACAATTTGAAGAGAAGGAGAAAGAGAGACAGGAAAGAGAGAAAGATAAACAATTACAGTTTGAAAAGGAGGAGAAAGAGAGACAGGAAAGGGAGAAAGATAAACAATTACAATTTGAAGAGAGGGAGAAAGATAAACAATTACAATTTGAGAAAGAAGAGAGAGAGAGAGACAGATGCAATTACAAAGAGAGAAGGATGAAAGGGAATTTCAAATTAGAATGAAAGAAATGGAGATGGCAAGGGACAAGCACGATTCCACTTCACATACAAATTCAAAGTTTGACATTGTAGGAAATATTAAGTTAGTGCCCCCTTTTAGTGAAAAGGAAGTAGACAAATATTTTATTTATTTTGAAAAAGTTGCTGAAAATTTGAAATGACCAAGGGAGTATTGAACTCAATTATTGCAAAGTGTACTTTATGGTACGGCCCGAAATATCTCTACATCTCTGTCAGTACATCGAAGTTCTGACTATGATTTGGTTAATGAATGCATTTGGAAGGGTTATGAGTTAGTCCCTGAGGTTTATCAGCAAACGTTCAGAAACTATTAAAAAGAAACTAGACACACTTATGTTGAATTTGCTAGAGAAAAAAAACAGTTGTTCAAGAGATGGTGCTTAGCTGAGAAAATTGAACATGATTTTGAAAGACTCGGACAACTGGTGTAACTTGAAGAGTTCAAGAACTGTTTCTAGTGATGTCAAAACTTATCTTGAAGATCATGAGGTCAGAACCTTGGAAAATGCTGCTCTTGCTGCTGATAAGTATTCCTTAACTCATAAAGTTCTGGTGGTAAGCAAATCTTTCACTCAGCACTCTACTGATAGAAAGGTGTTTCAACCAAATACGATTCCTCCTAAAACTCAGTCTGGCACAACTTCTAAAAATCAAGCTTCTGACAGACTTGACTCAAAATCCTTGTCTATTCCTACGTGTACCTATTGCAAGAAGAAAGGAAACGTCATTTCTGATTGATTCAAATTGAAATATAGGCATCAAAATCAAGATAGACCTATCCCAAATGCTCTTATTTCCAAGAGGTCAAGGTCACGGTCATGTATTGAAAACAATACATTGTTGGGTCTCAAAAACCCCAGTCTGATTTTATTATGGAGAATTATGAACCATTCATGTCGAAAGGTTCTATATCGCTCTTGGGTGATTTGCCCAATACTATCCCTATTAAAATTTTAAGGGATACAGGAGCTTCTCAGTCTTTTAGTGTCAGGTATTTTGCCTTCTTCTGAGAAGTCCTGTTCTAATGAGAGTTCTCATTCAGGGAGTAGAGTGCGGCTTTGTTAATGTTCCTCTCCATTCTGTAAATTTGTCATCAGACTTAGTTTCAGGACCTGTGACAGTCGGTATCGTGTCTAATTTACCCGTTGAGGGCATTCATTTGTTGCTAGGCAATGACCTAGCTGCAGACAAGGTTGTGGTTAATCCACTTGTAACTGACAAGCCTTCTTTGGATCAGAAAGTTGATCCTATTCAAAAAGAAATTCCTGATTTATACCCAGCTTGTGCAGTTACCAGAGCTATGGCAAAGAAAGCTCTTGAGAATGATTTTGATAAGGAATGTATTCCTTTAGCTGGCACATGTATAGGTCAGGCTTTTGATGAGGTCACTTTCACTTCTAATTTGGATCAGTCAAAAAGTATTGATCACAGTGATCCTCTTTTGAATATTCATTCTCTTTTTTCTAATCAGGGTGACAAACGACAATCACTTGTCGTCGAACAGGGAAAAGATCCTGAGATCTCCTGTTTGTTTCAGAGGGCCATTAGCGAAACTGAAGCTACTGAAGTACCTGTCTGTTACTTCCTTAAAAATGAATTCTTATGAGAAAATGGAGACCTCCCGAGCTACCTGCAAGTGACAAATGGTCAGTGAACTATCAGATTGTGGTTCCAAAATCTTACTGACAGGAAATACTTAGTTTGGCCCATGAAACTCCTCTAGCTGGTCATTTAAGGATAAATAAATCTTATCACAAGATCTTGACTCACTTTTATTGGCCAAAAATCAAAAGTGATGTTTGTAAGTTCTGTAGATTTTGTGATACTTGTCAGATGGTAGGAAAACCCAATCAGAAGATACCTAAAGCTCATCTGCAACCAATTCCTGCATTTGACGAACCATTCAGTAGAATTATGGTAGATTGTGTTGGTCCCTTACCAAAGACCAAGTCAGGCAACCAATATTTGTTGACCATTATGTGTGCATCAACAAGATTTCCAGAGGCAATTCCTTTGAGGAATATTAAAACCAAAAACATAGTAAAAGCTTTGATAAAGTTTTTTTACTCAATTTGGCCTTCCCAAATCTGTCCAATCGAATCAAGGGTCAAATTTCATGTCTGGAATTTTCCAGCAAGCCATGCACGCCATGCATTCAACAATTCAAATCTTCTGCCTATCATCCTGAGCGCCAAGGGGCTTTAGAACAATTTCATCAGACTTTGAAAAACATGATTAGATCGTATTGTTTTGATACAGGTAAAGATTGGGATGAAGGCATTCATTTGCTGTTGTTTGCAGTTAGAGAGTCCGTTCAGGAATCTTTAGGATTCAGTCCCTTTGAACTGGTGTTCGGACATACTGTGCGTGGACCATTGAAGTTATTGAAAGAGAAACTTCTAATGAAGATACAGAACTTAATCTTCTTGATTATGTCTCTGATTTCAAGTATAAATTGTCAAAGCTTGTGAGGTCGCAAGAGCAAATTTGCACTCTACTCAGTCAAAAATGAAATCAAGATATGATAAAAATTCAAGGGATAGGAGTTTTCAATCTGGTGATAGAGTTCTAGCTCTCTTGCCCATTCCACAAAATCCTCTTCAAGCAAAATATTGTGTTCCATACATGGTTGAAAAGAAAATAAGTGATTTAAATTACATCATAAATACTCCTGGGAGGCAAAAACAAAAACAACTTTGCCACATCAATATGTTAAAGGAGTATATTGAAAGAGATAGCCAGGTAAATCATGCAATTAATTTAGTTGTACCTGTCCCACCAACTGAGGATTTGAGTGAAGGAATTCAGTTGGATTCTACTGATCTTAGAACAACAAATCTTCGGAATTCGGAAATTATGGAATATCTAGACCAGAAACTTTCTCATTTACAACAACAAGAAAAAGATGAACTTAAACGATTATTGTATGAATATGAGCACTTGTATCCAGACGTACCTACAAGGACAAACAAAATTTTTCATGATATTGAAATTGTAGATTCAAAACCCATGAAACAACACCCATACAGGATGAACCCTCTCAAAGAGGAATACTTGAAAAAGGAGATTCAGTATTTAATGGAGAATGAGTTTACAGAGCCCAGTAAGAGTGATTGGAGTTCACCGTGTATACTTGTTCCAAAACCGGATAAAACTTTCCGAATGTGTAATGATTATGGGAAGGTGAACAGTGTGACAAAAACAGATTCATTTCCATTACCAAGAATCAATGACTGTATCGACAAAATTGGAAATGCCAAATATGTCACCAAATTCGACCTTCTGAAAGGATTTTGGCAAATTCCACTAACAGAAAGAGCAAAAGAAATTTCGGCATTTGTGACTCCAGATGGACTCTACCAATATAAAGTAATGCCATATGGGATGAAGGGTTTTCCAAGTACTTTTCAATGCCTTGTGTATATGATTACCTCTGGTCTAGACACTTGTGATGCTGATATTGATGATGTATCATCTACAACAACACCTGGAAAGAACATCTAGCCACGATTCTGAAATTCTTTGACAGACTCACTGATGCAAATTTGACTATTAATTTATCTAAAAGTGAGTTTTGCCATGCTTGTGTTACTTTTCTAGGACATGTTGTGGGACATGGTCAAGTCAAACCTATAGATGCTAAGGTCAAGGCTGTCTCTGAATTTCCTGTGCCTGTCAGTAAAAAGCAGCTGATGCGATTTTTGGGTATGGCTCGATACTATCGCAAATTTTGTTCTAACTTCTCTAATATTGTTGAACCTCTGACAAATTTGTTGAGAAAGAAAAACAAGTTTCTTTGGACTGAAAAATGTCAAGAGGCTTTTGATAGGTTAAAGGTCATACTTAAAAGTGCACCAGTTCTAACAGCTCCAGAGTTCAGTCAACCATTCAAACTATCTGTGGATGCAAGTGATGTTGGGGTTGGAGCAGTATTGATTCAAGATGATAGAAATGGTGTAGAACATCCAGTGTGCTATTTCTCTAAGAAATTAAATAAGCACCAAAGAAACTACTCAGCAATTGAGAAGGAATGCTTGGCTTTAATGCTGGTATTACAGCATTTAGAGGTTTACATCAGCTCAGCACCTTCTCCGGTTGTTGTGTTTAGTGATCACAACCCCCTTACTTTCATCAACAGGATGAAAAATAAAAATCAAAGACTATTTAGGTGGAGTTTATTTTTGCAAGAATACAATCTTGACATCAGGCATATGAAAGGAAAAGACAACTTAACTGCCGATGCACTTTCCCGTGTATAGAAATATTATTTTCATATACACCTTTGTATAATTCATAAGAGTTCTTCTTATGCAATTTTTTTTTACCTCGTGTATAGTTTACATCTGGTAAAAAAGAAAGCTTTATTACATAAATCTTTCTGTTTTTCTTTATGAGGGAAAGTGTTACGACCATGTAGTTTAATTACTTGTGTGTTAAAATTTGAATTCTTTTTATTTCATTTTTGTATCATTGTATATTATTATGATGATGATTATGTTCACAGGATCTGATATTTTTGAAAGAAACATCATATTTGTTTAGAATGTAAATATGACTCTCGGTTTTTGTAAGTCTTTTTTTTTAGATTGCCAGGTGGATAAACAGCCAGCATAAATGATTGGTTGTGGCCGAGGTCATTTCTAATTATATGTGCTTACATTGTGCACTGTGATTGTTTATTGCAAAATAACCACGTGTTCTTTGTGCATGTGCATGAAATGACATCTTAGGTTGGTTTTTAAATACTTAGATCCCTGTGAAATAGTCAGAGTCATTCATATACCATGAGAAGAAGGTATTATTTTTCTGGTGCTGGAAAGAGTTTATTTTTTTCTTTACATCTGTAGAGCTCGAGATGTGTATTGTTATAGATGGCAGCTATAGGAGTTGTCTACTTTTTAAATAATAATTTATTTTTCCCTGGAGAACTACACAAGTGGTTTAGGATAAAGACATTCAGCGAAATTCATTCTAAATTGGAACAGTACAGTACGAATTGTGGTTCAGCGTGAAATTCTGGACATTTGTGTAAACACTTCACCTGACGTCATCATCCTCCATCTTGGAACGTCGTCAAGATTCGAACCTGGATTCAGCTAAAATTATTTAGTGAAATTACTTGTATTTTTTCAGTACTAGGATAAATGTTTGGATTTTCATCACAAACCATAAGTCCTATTTCACATTTTCACCTTTTCACCATGTTTTCTAGGGAAATAAATTATTTTTGTTAAAACTTGCAAAGTTTGTTGTCTTCGCTCTTTTCTTTTGTTACTTTTGAATGAGCGGATACGTAACAGATTACTCACTTTACTGCTTTGGATGAAGGTTACAGTGACATTACTCACTTTACTGCTTTGGATGAAGGTTACAGTGGCATTACTCACTTTACTGCACTGGATGAAGGTTAAAGTGGCATTACATACTTTACTGCATTGGATGAAGTTTACAGTGACATTACTCACTTTAGTGCTTTGGATGAAGTTTACAGTGACATTACTCACTTTAGTGCTTTGGATGAAGGTTACAGTGACATTACTCACTTTACTGCTTCGGGTGAAGATTTTAGTGACATTACTTACTTTACTGCTTTAGACTTAGAAGTTTCATATTACTGCAATTCACAGGTTGTCCGGATGGTTACTATGGAGATGGGTGTTCACAAGTGTGCCCTGATTGTCAGAACGGGGGCTCTTGTAACTCCCTATCAGGGGTCTGCACATGTTCCTTGGGGTTCACCGGACCTTTATGCAATACTTCTTTATCTACACTGGCTTTACAGCAACCTTCGCAACAAATAAGTAAGTGTATGACAAAATTGATATCCTTTAGTCTTAAAACATTTGTACCTGCTTTAGTTTTCATGCTATCTTATGCCAAGAAGAAATATTGAGCTATTTTGCCAATATCTTCGCAAATGACCTCGCCATTTAGTTTGAACACTGATTTAAATTTTTAAATATTTTGAAAATCAAAACATGATGAAATTATTTCAACAAGTTTCCTTATGTGACCTTGGTAAAAATATTGTGTCCTTTTGATTTTAAATGTTCCACTGTATTTGATAAGAAGTAACTTTGATAACATCTAACTAGCATGTGCTTTGAGTAGGTGCACATTAAAGCCTCATTACAATTCAAAATGTCTTATAGAATACATTTTTTTTTAGGTTTGGCCAGTGGAATGTTGCAGTTAAGTGTTGGGCAACTTGTTGGTTTGATTATTGGGTTTCTAATCACCATCTTGATTGCTGTTCTCATTTCAACACTGCTAACAAGAAAGCGGTACACGGGACAATTTTTTACTGGTTTAAGCAGTGGAAGGAAACGGAATGACAAAGAGGTAAACTGTCTTATATCTCTACATTTATATCGTGCAACATTGTAATATTGTCTCTGAAGAAGATATAAATGAATGCTATATGTGAAATAATTCTCTAATTTAATTATGCCTGGCATTAAATATTTTGCTCACTCCCAGATGCATAACTTTATAGTCGAGTAACTTAATTAAGGGAATTGAGAGAAGTACAATATCCTATGTATGGCATAAGACAATGAGTCAATTTCTTGTCCGAGGCCATGATTTTGAGTATAATAAAAGGAGTGAATAGTTATGAGTGCCCCACTAGAAACATGTAGTGACATACAATAGATTTAAATATATGATAATTGTACAAACGTTTCTCATCCAAGAAGAGTCATAAAACGTTTACTTGATCGATCGGATTCATACACATGTTAAAGAAAAAGAAAATAATTTTGGGACATGGATGCTCCAACGAATATGGCCTGATTGCATAAAACAAGATTCTTTTAGTTGAGCTACGTCTTTATAATTTGCAGTGTTTTCTTCCCATATTCAGCCATCCACCATGAACGTCTTTATAATTTGCAGTGTTTTCTTCCCATATTCAGCCATCCACCATGAACGTCTTGATAATTTGCAGTGTTTTCTTCCCATATTCAGCCATCCACCATGAACTTCTTCAAAATCTATTGAGTACCATACAACATTCTTAGCCACGAAGGGCCCCATAATTCATTCACTTAAAGGAAAATGTGAATTGAACTTGAGTTTTGAAGCCTATTTATTTATTACATTTAATGAAGTCCATCAATAGTTACAGGTCAGAGACAAATTTAATGATAGAATTAAACTTTAAAGTCAGACAGGGGTTGTAACTCATTTACAGGCTCAATCAAGAGGTGAACCTCGAACTCTTTTCAATATTACTCCTCATTAAAGTTGATTTTAAACAAGAGGTCCTTGTGGAGGAATTGAGCTGCAACAAAACTGATGATACAACCAAACCGTGAAGTAAAACAGGGGCCATTATTCATTCATGCGTTGTCTGAATCTAAAAGGTGTACTTCAAATTTGATTTCTCAATAATACTCATAAAAATTTATTTCAAATGAAGTCCATCAGGAATTATTTTAGTAAGAATCATAATGTATACAAAACTATAGATCGAATGATTAATAATCATTTTTGTTTCTTAATTCAGGTCGCTATTGAAACCAAGGAAGTTTCTCGCTATGAAAACAACGAGATGGCATTCTCCAATCCATGTCTCGAACTGAATTTAGAGACCAGTTTTGAAACCAAGAGCATCAGCGAGGTGTCTGATGCTCCAACCACTACTAGCGGAGTAGCATCATTAATAGTTGATTCGGATGATGAAGACCGATTCTTTAAGGATAGTGCTGCATGAGGCATTAAATTCAGGAATAGGTGCAACGTTACTTGTTTTTGTATTATATATTGAAGCAAGTTACATTGATGCTACAGTTGCACAGATTGGTAGATTTCATCTGTTTTAGTACAGCTAGGGCCATTTGCAGCACCACGACTAAACGTGATACCAGTATTGCTGTAATGGCTAAAATTAGAAACTAAAATCGTGAATAGTAACACAAATTGTTATTTTAAATATCTACCATTGCCACATGGACTAGAGGAATTATTACCTGTCTGGAGTTTTCATTTTTGAATGATAAGCCTTATGAAGTGGAGTTGAGCAATTATAGCATATAGGGAGTTGACATGTCATGTAACAGTCCTTATTAATTTTCTCCCTTATTATCTCCCTTTCAGTCATGATTTGCCGATTCAGACTATTCTGTTATGCAGGTGAAGTTTCATAATTGCCACTGTATCTTGAAATAATGTCATTTTTTCAGGGTATAACCAGAACAATATGTAAAATACATTTTGTTTCTATTTCATAATATGTAACAAGCTATTATTCTTTTCTCAAATAATGGCGGACATTAGACCAGCACAGAAACCTAGCAATGAATAGTTTCACCATTTTCAATAATCCACAACTATTCTCATTTGCATATGAAATTCTTTCCAAATTACACAAAAACGGTTAATTTGTACCCGTGTATTTCTTTAGATTCAGTTAACTTGAAATTGTGTACTAAATCCCATCAGTATTTCTGATATGTCAGATTTAAACAGGTATATGTTCCATAAATTCAGACTGATTGTTCGGAATTTGTCAGGCTATCTTTGTTGCTCACACAAGCTAACCTGGATTATCAGTACAGTTTCTGATCATGTTTAAAATAATAAGAAGGTGCTACATAAGGTTAATTAACACGAAAGATCAATTAATTAGATGAGGTATGTCCAGTTAGGACATTTACTATTTCTAACGACGTAAGAGATCCCATATTTGTCTCATCTGCCATTTTTTAAATAACTTTCTTACTGAGCCAAATATAACACAAATTTAAAGCAGGCCATGATCGACATTGAGTGGACATATATACATATATTCATTTTGCTACTTGCGCATAAAAAATATATCCAATAATATATGCTGACATTATAATGTGTAGTTATTCCTTGAACGTTAAACAACAATGATCATCAATAAAACAAATGTGAAGAAATATTTGCAACCTTGTCTGTTGTCTATTGTCTTCTAATTAGATTCATTGCATGTACTGTTGTCATAACCAGATGGACAAATATTTCTCGATCAACTGCTTGTTTCATGTATAATACGTTTTCAATCTTCCTCAAAGAGCCTTCTGGCTACGTATGGGTCCAACATGTACGACAAGGCCTAGGTGGGGATGTAGTCGAGAGAGCAAAACTTATTTTCGAAGTAGAACAAGTTTGCTGTCTTCTCTCTCAGCTGATCTGGGAAACGCGAGGGTATGTCTTTTCCAATTTTGGGGAATCTAGTCATGCAAAGAGGTATTTAGTACTTTTCGATACCAGTCAAATATATTTATCGAGCTATTAGCTCAGGAATTCTTACCAATTTATTGGTTAATTGCATTATGTCATAATCCAATAACTCTGAAATAACGATCTCCCTGTGTTCTAATATCACCCCTGTGCGCCATTAGTTTATTATAGGATTAAATGATCATGGTTGGGTATTTATCGATGTGTAAATGTTATCTAAGCACTCACAAAGTAAATAAAGTCCGATTGATTTAGTATTTGTCAGAATAAAAATGCAAGCATTCAATGATTAATCTACAAAGCATGTTTTCCAATGATTGCTCATGTGATCTAACCCGATACATGACGTGTATTGTATATTTATACTGTTGTTTATACCAATTAGGAATGTCATAAGATTGCATCCATATATTGCACTTTCAGATATGACAAAACAGTTACCTGCCTGTTATTTTTCTAGAAAAGGCACATTGAACATTTAGCAGTGTGGTTAATCTTGTCTATGGACGGACATGAACACTGTATCGGTATGTCAAGCTTCTGTGAGAACAGATGACAAAATTAATGACTGTAAAATTATTATTCGGTATGCACAGTCACGTGACTGCTATGCTATATCCGAAGTATAAATAAAATACATAAATAACTGCTTAACGTGCTGAGATCACAAGAGTCCAGTCACAATGACAGCAACCTCTGACATTTCAGTTCCAAAATCTATAGGATTCGTTCTGACCTCAAATATGTCATTCACAAAATTTGAGTTGTTTCGCTTCTTGCAGATACATTGAGCCTGGCCTTCAACACCCCCACCCAAATGTTGTTTTAAAAAATCTTTCTTACCCCAAATGAAAGCCAGTCGTAAGGTTTTGCAACTGTAGACAGCTGATAACTCGAGTTATTGGGTGGAAAGTATTTTTCTTCTTTCACTCATCGAACTTGACTTTTGATCCATAAATGAATAGGGTTGTTCCTTTTTCGAAATGAAAACCATCCACAAAGATTGGTAAATATAGATCGTGATGAACGCTAGTTATTTTACATTATTCAGAAACCATTTGTATTATTTCAGTCAGTGATCATGACCTTCAATGGGCTCCAGATGGCTTAGTGTTCTTAGGGGCTCGCCTTTACAGAACACTGACATCTCAACTCAGGTCATGTTGGTTTGAGTCTCAGGCTCAGGGTATATGAGAAAGCTTGCCAATATGTTTGCGCGGGTGAGTGGGTCAGTGATTCTTCAGGTAAATTCCCCATGTTCTTCTTCTGCCAGATGTATATTGACAGCCATATATTGTGTATAATGTGTTGATAATGGCGTCAAACCAACAATAGCCAGACACTTTGACCTTTGCCATTTTTGAACTTTAGATCAATGGGGTTATTGAGTACACAGAAGTGCATGTCATATGTTAATATTGGTGACTGAAGATGTTTGAGATTTTGTATTATTGCCCGGAAGCCATGTTTCATTTATAAGTTTGAGCTTTTGACTCCGAAGTCAATATGATTTCTTTTACTCCAGGAGTAAGTCATCCGCAGAGTTTCTTAACTGTACATAGAGTATAATTTGAGTTATTGTGTGGGAACGATTCTTCTTCCCTCAGTCGCAGTGACCTTAGCCTTTGAGATTTTACCCTGGAATCGATAGTGTTTAGCTGTAACCCAACTATCGAACTAGGCTATCCACAAAGTTGGTAACAATATGACAGATACCTAGAGTTATTCTTCAGAAGTGAAATTGGTAAGGGACAGACGGAAGTACGAAGATCATTACATATTACATTTCATTGTATGCAAGGTGTAGAAAAAGTGCAGAAAATCGTCTGCAACTTGTGTCATTAAAATGATTTGTCAGCACACACAATTTTTGATGGTATCCATATTATATCTTATGTGCACTGAAATCCATCTGCAGGAGACTATATAATCAATAAATTATGTCATTATTTCCTTTAGCTGTTAAAAAGCAGAATGTAATAGGGTAAGAATTTGTGTATTGTTTCAACGTACGAGTTATTCTTGTGGTTTAACGTCATTTTTCAACACTCTACATGGCGGTCAGTATATCTGGTGGAGCAAAAACCGACAAGAACAACCAACACGTGACTGGCAAGCTTTCTCACATACCAAAGTTGGCCGAACCTGAGACCTTGACACACGCGGACAGAGGTGAGGTATCAAGTATCAATAAAGGCCAGAGTTTTAGACCACTTGGCCACCCTGGCCTATGAGAGAAAGACACAGATACAGATGTTGATAAATGAAAGGTTTGCATTTTTGTTGATTGTGATATTTATTGTTTCCTTGTTTCTTCTTATTGTGAATGGTAACGTGGAATTTTACACGTTGAATAACAGTGATAGACAGTCACAAGTATCTGTCTGATATTGTGGACATCTGTAGTGATGAATGAAACTCTGATATTAGTAAAGCAATAGGAAGTAGAGTCGTTGAGACGAGACGAAGATCGACTTTGTCACGTTACTGAATACAAAAACATTGTGCATGCTAAATGTAACAACCTAAAGATGGTTATTGATGATGTGTACATAGGATTGGAAAGCTATCATTGATGTCCTTTAGAAATATTGTGGTAGTCTAAAATGTGAAAATAAACTGTGAAAGATAATATTAGATTCAAGGTGAGCCCATTGTACAAACTTGAAGCACATTATCGCCTGAACAATTTGCTCTTTTATGGAAATCATGGAACTTCGAACGAAAACTAGAAAGGCTGAGAGTCCAAGGTTAGGTTCCTTATCGGGAACAAAAATTGATTTGCAGCATGCAAAGAATATTGACAGAGCAGTGGTCTCAAACACGCGGCCGACATCCTATGAAGAGTTATTTCCCGTGGCCTTCAACGACACCTGGAATTTGTAAAATAATTAATAAATATAAATAAAGGGTTCAAGTGATGCTGCCCTCCGGCCAATGTACTGGTCCTCATGTAGCCTTCTTGGTGATTTGAGTTAGAGACCCCTGAGGGAGCGTGTGCATGAAATGCTGTCCATACACCATAAGCCTCACAATCCATCCTTGTCAAATTCAGTATCGATGCGGACACATAAAACCGTGCTGCGAAAGACTGAATATGTGGGATGACTTTGATTCACATGGTATCTGAATGCTTGGCACAGAGTACGAGCTATGTGAAGGTCATTAATTTCATGTTTTAAAAAATGGTAAAGAAAGAAACCATTTTGCATCCTTGAAATATGATAAACTAGTTAATAGATGGTTCGATATATACGTATGACGATGATAATCATGGCTTGCTATATGTAGGTAAACACATTGCACGTAGTTGGTACAAGTCCAAGGCCGGGGGCGTGCTAGTGGTGACAGCGGTAGACAAGTTCACTCACAAAACTCATTGACGATTCCAGTTGATGACTAGGTGAAAGCTGGTTGAGTGAGAGGGACGAAAGTTCATAGGACGTCGGCCGATGTCTAATTAAACCAAATGCACCAAGTACATCATACATTGACATATTAGCACGGAAAATTAATGATCTATCGAATTATAAGCAGCCGTTCCGTCTTCTTCAGTCGTGTTCTAAATTAGACACTGTGAGGTTTTGAGAAACATGGAGTAGTTAGGGCCAATTTCGTACTTTTAATGGATACATATTTCAATAATATAAGAATATGGCATTCTGTTGGGGTGGAAACAGCGGTGGTGTTTCTGTATTTGTTAAAGATATCTTATGGGAATCTGGTAGTGTGAGACTTATATTTCCCGAATTTGACAATTTTGTAATTATACTTTTAAAAGTAAATGTGTTTCTTCTTGGTGAAGATACTATTGTATATTGTGTATACATTTCTCAACAAGAGTCTCCTTTATATAACCGATATGAAGAGAAAAATGATAGTAAGTTGCTCAGATTATATTTTAGCGAGAGAAACATTACCTCTACCAGATACACCACGGTTTGTGGCAGATTACTTTTACCGGATACACCACGATTTTTGGCAGACGATTTTAATTTCAAAATTAGAGATTCTTATCCTTAATAACAGAAGATCACTTTGATTTTGTTTTTGGTGATGAACTGTACAAAAGTGTCAGGAAAAGTAAATATTGTGCGAGTTATACCAATTGTGGTGAATCACTTGTAGAAACGTGTTGTATATCTGTAATACAGGTTCTAAATGGCAGGGTGCAAGCTGGTTTTGATGGTAATTTTACATGTACAACTAACGAAGGTGCGAGCATTGTAGAATCCATTTTTGTTTCCTCTGAACTTTTCCTGTTTATATCAACTTCTCTGTTGAAATATAAGACGAAGACGTTCAATTTCGGTTAAAATGAGGTGTTTCTGGCAATAATTCAGATGTCAATACAAACAATGAGTGTAGAGGGGACTGTTATTTGAAATGATACATTTTTAAAGATAAGTTCGATGGACAGGTTTTGCTAAATTTAAACGAGAGGTTCCTATTAGTGTACGACCGCTCCGGTGGCCAAGTGGTTACAGCGTCCGCTTTGGATTCGGAAGGTCATGGGTTCGGACCCTGGCCAAGACATACCAAAGACTTGTAAAGAAAATGGTGCTAACAGCTGTCTCGGTCGGCGCTCAGCATTAAGAGGTTAGTGTTAGGACTGGTCGGTCTGGTGTCATGATAATTTGACTGGATGGGACATCGTGCCACATGTCTGCGGCATGATGCCCCACTGCCAGATATCACTACAAATTGCCACACTGCAGACATCGTAACGATATGACTGCAAACTGGTTAAAGCTACGTTAAAAGTCCAAATCACACACACACACACACACACACAGGTGTAATAGTGTATCTATCTATCTATGCATTGATTAACAAAAATATTGATGCGATTGTGTGTGCATTAATAATTTGTTTTCTACGCCTGCGGTTTCTTTTAAAACTGAACACGGTCTCTTCTACATAAAAATAATCTAAACCATTTTCGTGAGAAACTGATTGTAAAAAATAAAGTTCTTGCGTACTTTTCGGGCAATAAACCTTTTAAGAGAATCTTGAGTCGTGTATGCAGTCTAAAATGATTCCTATATGTAAGATAGAACAATATGATACAAAACATGGGAACTTTCTTGTTCTAAGAAAGAATCTAAATATATGTTTAGAAAACGTTTCGATCGTGTGGTAATAGGCGTATATTAGCAAATATAACATATCTGGTTCAGAGTGGTATAACTATTTTAGAACATATTATATTATGAAAGACTTGTACATGATAGCAATGAGGAGAAACCTTTTTTCGGATAAACATTACGCAGATTGTACAGAGGAAGTTGTAGAATTAGTCTCAGATCTGGAAGGACTTGGGGCCCTAATGGGTATGAATTGACTTTTAGAAGTATGCTCTGCTGCTTATCACCATTTTGGATACTGGCATTTTTCCTAGTTCATGTAGAAAAAGCCTTATATGGCCATTATGTATATAAAGGGGTCTTAAGCTGATCCTAATAATTTAGGGTTACATCTTTGATCTGGTCTGGTGCTTACGGCACAGCAACACAGTAGATTATCTAGTTCCGAGGCAATGAAGTAAAATTTCTTGCAAAAATTTGCAGCATCGGATATCCGATGGTAGGATTCGAATCAGCACCCTTTCGATTGTGAGTCTACAAATACCATATTCGTTCTACAATCTATCATCCAAAACTATTTATCAAACAAGAGGGGGAAAGCTTTATTGTTTGTATGTTTGTTTGTGTAAAGAGTTTGCCACGACTGAAATCGTTGAACTGTGGAAGTGTCTTTCTTTAAAAAGGTATCAGGGGGAAATTAAATAACCATTCTAAATTCTAACTTGTGGTCATGCCTAAAATCAAAGCTTACTTAGGTAGTTTAATCGTAGGCTGGAGATCGGACAATGTTGCATTTTGAGTTTACTAATATTTGTCTCTGTTTATTAATGATTTTGATTTGATTACTGACAGAAAATGTTGTTGGAGGTATTTTTATACCGGATCTCTCAGCAATCTTATTTGCTGACGATTTAGGTAATTGCTCAGCAATACGACAACAGATTCACACAATTGAAAGCATTTGTAATACCCCTAAATTCATTTTGTGAATAAAATAATTTGGTTGAAGATTGATATGGCTGCCTTCCGTGAAAGACGTTCACATTTCAGACCAACTAGATGTCATAATTGTCCTTCGGTGAAATTCCCATATCAATTCAGGATGAGTAGCAATAGCACAATACTGGATGCCAGATCTGCATAACTTTAATTTACAACCAAACAGATCCGATAAGAAATCTTGTGTTGAAAAACTCGTGGCGATATAACGTTCTGTTCAAAAGCGACAACAATGTTTTCTTCAACATGGCTGTCGCAGCGGACATTAGTATGTTTGATTGGCACCATGTTAATTTAGGAATAACTAGATACCATAGGAAATATTTTGGTAAAAACCCCATGTATATATGTTCAGCCATCGCGGAAGAGCAGTTATAACATTTTCAAGATGGCTGCTATATTGGAAGTCAACTCGGCATCATGTTCATTCAGAACCAAACGGATATCATAAATAAGTCCTCCGGCAAACCCTCCCCTGTTCAGATATTGTTATGATATGATTATCAAGATATATGACGTAGGCGCCATACTGATTGACGGATCAATTTAACTTAGGACCAACTAGACATAATATAAAGTCGTGTTGAAAACCCGTATTGATTGGACCATCTTTTCAGGAAGAATATCGTTGACAAGATTTTCAGGATAACCTGTTTCGGCTTTATAGGATGTCAGATCAGCACCAGTTTTGTTAAGTATCAGCTTGATATGAGATTAATGTATGCGCAAAATTTCATCACAATCCTCTAAGTAGTTTAAGATACCAGCTTGTTATATCGGACAGACGACGAACAACAATCCATCCCACGAGTTTTTATGGTCCTTGACTAACAGAGCTAACACATGAATGAAATACACATTTAACAATATTCTTATAATTTTATGCATAAAGTAAATTTGTCGTGCTTAATCAGTCGCCAACATTTACTGGAGTTCGAGAAAAATTAATCCTTTTTACTTGAAGAATTAATTTTCTATCTATAACCATCTTGCAATCAAAGACTATGCAGATCACATCTACGTTCACTACTCAACAGTAATTGTAAAAATTATCATGCAGAAATAAGTTAAGATTAAAGCGACCGTAGCTCCATCACCATCTAAAGATTTGCTTTGCAATCCGTTAGGTTTACATCTTAAGTTTCTATCATTTTGAAAATTGTCCTTTCTAGACTGACTTAATGTGGCCAGTATTGTGTTGAGAGATTGTGAAAGCATCTGCCTACCCACCCACCCACCTGTCTACATACTTTCAATGGGCATAAAATGCATAAAAGAATAAAAGCATTGCATTTTTAATTGATATCAAAGTTAAGGTAATAATAAGATGATTATGTCCAGATCAAAGTTATTTTTCCACTGAAGTTTGCAAAATCTTTGTTTTAAATATCTACTTGGAACGCTATAATCATTGTTCACACCTCTAAAGAGCCCCGGGTGGCGAAGAGGTCTGTGATGTTCACTTTTACAGACCAATTACATCTGTCCTCTGTCCTCGTGGGTCCGAACCACGGCTGGACCAAAATGGGTATGTCAGAAAGCTTGCCAGTGGCTTTCGGTGGGTGGGTAGTTTTCCTGGGTTCTTCCTCCACCAAATATACTGATCAACATGTTTAGTTAAACCCCATAAACCACCCCTAGAACCCAGAAATTAATGGGTTTAAGTCTCAGGTTTTAAATAAACTTTGTCTGTCAGGCAGCAGTATCTAGATCATGCATAATTGTTTGATTAACCAAATGTCGGGCCCCAAATTAAAAGCATGCACGTGCATGTTTGTTTCCTAATCCCTATCATCATTCATATATACAACACAAATGTAACTTGCCGAGGGCAAAATATCAACATTGAATGAACATATTTGTTCCTACTTCCAGCTGCCTTGGACGCAAAGGGCCTTCTGAGTAGGGTAGAAGCATTTGGGGATACCATGGAGGAATCGATAGGATTATAAATGCAAATATGTATTTCATGTTAGTACGGCGTAACATGTAGGTCACGTTGAACTTCGTTGGCTTCAAGTAAGTAAAACAGATGCATATTGTTAACAAGCGTGGTAACTGAAATATAATCAACAGCCAAGAAATTAACTTTTAACACAATTTGAGCACAGTCACCGAGCATGAATGCAGGTCACAGAGACTTATTTAGGCAAAGGAGATAATACTTATCAAGATGCATCCACTCACGAAGTTTACGTGATTCTAGGTAGGAGAGAATGCATATAATATTCCTTAACGTATGTGGCCTTGAACTCAGTGTAACAATCTAACCTAAGCTAGTGAAATGTAAAATAATGATTACGTTGACCTTCTGCTTAATATATGTGTGGTACGAAGAGAAATATAAAATCACATAGTTTAAGGAGTACAGCTAGTAAAGAAGTATTATGCAGTAGATAAATCGCAAAGTCTTTATGAGCTAAATGCATGAATCAGTAAAACGCTAAATGTATGTCACAACGACCTTCATTCAACAAAATCGGTACAGCATGAAAGAGGTCACAGTGATCTACGTTTACAACGAGAGTGTTGTAATCATGAAGTTGTATTCCCTCAATAACAGTTTAAAGAATATGGTGCTAAAATCAATTTGGCATGAGTTACATGGTACGCTTAACTTAAAACATTAAAAGTACAATGTGAAATGTAGGTGACAATTACATTTTGTCTATTAAGGATATATTGATAATATAGATTCGACCATGAAGAGAGCTTAAGAAATAGATTTAAAATAACGAATTTAACTAAAGTCACCGAAGCATAAATGTACTTCACAGTGACCTATTTTTGTGATGAAGTTGTGGCACTTATCAAGATTCATCCCCTAAATATCTTGTATACATCAAAAACAGCATATATGCGGGGTGCAGAAAACCTTGTTGGTCAGGACCTTAACCTAACACCGTACCTAAGCCAGTAAAATGTGAAACAATGGTCGCAGTGATACAAGTTGCCACAGTGACCTACGTATGAGATGAACAACACTCATCAAAATACATCCCCTCACCATATTTCGTGATTCGAGATATAACAGTATTTCTACAATGTAAAAAAAAACAACAAACAGATCAACTCAAAAACTGAACCAAGAATGTGCATGTGATATACATATTTATAACAATTTAGCCCCTTCCTCTGACGGTAGGTGCCATGACAACAACTCAAAAATGTTGTCTAAGACCTATGCAAAACCACTGGCTGACATTCAAAGAAGGTATACATATGTATATGGTTTTATTTGTGCGGACGCCAACACCGATGCTGATATTCAACAACCTCAAATTCCCAAGCACAAAAGCATACTCCAAGATCTAAAACACCTTGGGAAAGTTTGTAAAAGAAAATAACAAACAATGTAATTCCTTCCTGCATTACGTCGATGGGAGAATCATGAAATAATGCTTGGCATCAACATTGGTATGCAAATCGTGGATTTTACTACCATGCACTTTCTCGCTTCATCAATCAGAAAAGTTATAGAAAGATTAGGATGTATTTAACTGTAAATAAAGAGACATACTCCTGCTTTGTTTTTGTTTTGCTTGATTTTATTCTGGGAAGAAATTTGGTAAATAAAATATCACAGGGAAGCCAGTATCCGGCATACCTGACAGGGCCAATTATGAGCAGACAGGTAGGAATATATACAGGTGACGATTGTGTTATTTCAACGTTATATCAATTGCTGAAAGAAAAAGAGACAACAAAGAACAAATTACTACAACTTCATCATGGCAAAGATTTGCATTCTATCAGAAAGCTCAAGGACCTAATTGTATTGTTAACTATACAATTACTAAACTACGGTTGAAATTGGTAATCCATCAGAAAGGTCAAGACTATGCAAAGAAGAAGAGCTGATTGCGATTTGAAAAGACATAAAGACAAGCGTCAATAAGTCTTTGAAAGTGTAGGAGAAAGCTTATGCCAAGAGTACCAACTGAAGAATATTTTAACAGAACAACTTTTTTCAGTCCAAAGAACTTCAGCGACAGACGAATGTTTATAAGTCTCATCTTTAAAGGCAAATACAAATAATTCCTCTATCCACAGGTTTTCATCAGGCTGCGCCAAGTTGCCTTTATACACGGTAATATTCAAAACGGTGCACGGAAACATCGGCACACAAAATAAACATTTATATAAATATGGAAGGTAACCAATTTAAGTGGATGTGACGCAACACATAATGACCGCATGCCTAAAACTAACAGCGTGGGCAGAGTCATAAATATTAAATGGAAACTTTGTAGAATGTCGGTTAAGTTAGAATACGTAATGGTAACTGAAGATGATATTTTTCGGAGCAATATAAATGTACGCCAGTCTCGATCATGACAATTAAGATGAAGCAGAAAGTCGATATTTCTTTTAATAGTTAATTGATTTGTGTATTGTTTTCTTTCAGTATGTACAAACATACATTTGGAACTAGCCTGATGCACAGCTCTAAGGAACTGACTATATTATTGATTATTACTAGAGGTACAAGGTGTCAGGCTAGTATTCATCAATGGGTAAAGTTCGCGTTTGAACGAGTAATCTAGAATTATAGCGGACAATGTTTTGAATATTGATATTGGTCTTGACAAACTTTCAATTAATTGTGAGGTGACAATTGTAAATATATGGAAGTATTATAAGGTCGAAAGTCCCAAGCAAAACTGTAGAAATTTGATGACGAGAAGAGAGAGTGCGATCAAAATTATGGTCAAGACAATACACTAAGAAAGTACTATAACTACAAAGAAAGTGAACACAAAGAGTTGAATTATGATCCAGGAGAGGCTATGATGGCACTTTTGAACTCTCCCACTTTCGATCACCTATACATGTAATGAACTATCCTTTAATTCTTTATCATTTATTCGCTTTGAACTGTATCATAGTACAAGGTAATCTTGATGAATGATACGTATTACTATCTTGTGTGACGGCGCGTTCGAATAATACGAGGTGAGTCAAGAGGAGGTGCCCTAAGAAAGTAAGAATAGTTTTAAAAATTGACCAAGAGAGTTATAATTAGAAATCAGGACACAACTATGTATCCTGATGAAGAAAACAAGTGAGACTGCATCTTGCGAATAACATGAATGACACAATTTACATACTCACCATTATAGCATTAACAATATCGTTATCGTTATTTTTGAGTGCTTTAATTGCTTTCGATCTGGACACGTTTACTTGGGCCATAACCAGTTCAATATCTCTGGCATCCACTCCTGACTCATCAGTCTGAAAGAAACAAACCAGTCAATATATGCAATGTAACTAGATGGACAAATTCAGATGATACATGCATATATATATATATATATATATATATATATATATATATATATATATATATATATATATATATATACCCAACTTATCTGGGTGAAAGTTATTTATAATAATGTTTAATTTTCTGAAATAATTTATTCAAAATATTATTTTACTTTCTATCTTTAAGAGATAAATGGATAACAACACTTCGTACAAATTCTTGAACACCTTATCTGTTATGCAACTCAATCAGTATGTAGTATTCTTCGTGTAACACAATATCTGCTAAGTAACAGACGATCCGCTGTATAGACCCATCAACATAGAAGTCTGCTACAAAGCCCCTTCAGCATGCAGTATATGATATGTAAACCCATTAACATTCTGTATCTGCTATGCAGCGTCATCAGCATATACTATGTTCTATGTTACACAATATCTGCATTGTTGATCCAACAGCTCACATTATGTGCTATGTAGCACCGTAAACATAAAATACATGCAATGTAGTCCCATCAAAAGCATACAATATCGATTACATAATACAATATATGCAATGTAGATCCTACAACAACATACAATATCGGCTATATAATACAATATATGCAACGTATATCCGTTGACATGCAGTATCTGCCATATAGGTTCATCAACATAAAATAGCTTCTAGAAAGACCCGTCAGCACACAAAATATGTCGTGTAGCTCCATCAGCATTCAATATCTGCTGTGTAGACCCATCAGCATATTATCCATTAAGCAGCCCCATGAATATGCTGTGATTTCATACACGAGCATACTAATACGAACCCCATGAGCATACAATGATTTCATACCACGAGCATACTAATATGAAAGTCTAGTCCGGATATGAAATGTACTTCTAGTATATCCAAGAAGGGTCACACTTCAAATGAATGTAACCGTGGGAAAACCGAATGAAAACAACTTCTTGCTTCCTCTAAGTTGGTACAACTGATCACCTACTACTAGAGTTACGTCTGTTATATCCATGTATGTCTATGCATTAGTACAAATCAATTAAATAATTATGTCAAATCATACAAATTAACCTGCCTCAAAGGTTACCTCTGTCAAATAATCACCGTTTTTAAACAGAAACGCTCATCTAATCCCATAAGAATGATCGCTTATGCAATGTTAAGAGGATTGACCCTGTACGAGGAAATTTACATAGTTAAGGGACCAAGCAATTCCAGATAACTAGAATATGTACGCTACTGAGTATGTACATAGCAAAATGTCCAAGCAATTCCAAATAACTAGAATGTGTAGGCTACTGTGTATGTACATAGTAAAATGTCCAAGCAATCCCAAGTAACTCGAATGTGTAGGCTACTGTGTATGTACATAGTAAAATGTCCAAGCTATTCCAAATGACTAGAATGTATAGGCTACTGTGTATGTACATAGTAAAATGTCCAAGCAATCCCAAATGACTAAAATGTGCAGGCTACTGTATATGTACATAGTAAAATGTCCAAGCAATCCCCAAATGACTAGAATGTGTAGGCTACTGTGTATGAACATAGTAAAATGTCCAAGCAATTCCAAATAACTACAATGTGCAGGCTACTGTGTATGTACATAGTAAAATGTCCAAGCAATCCCAAGTAACTCGAATGTGTAGGCTACTGTGTATGTACATAGTAAAATGTCCAAGCAATTCCAAATAACTAGAATGTGTAGGCTACTGTGTATGTACATAGTAAAATGTCCAAGCAATCCCAAATGACTAAAATGTGCAGGCTACTGTATATGTACATAGTAAAATGTCCAAGCAATCCCCAAATGACTAGAATGTGTAGGCTACTGTGTATGAACATAGTAAAATGTCCAAGCAAT
>JAECUM010001944.1:0-20000 GCA_016617855.1 Megalonaias nervosa
TCTCTCTCTCTCTCTCTCTCTCTCTCTCTCTCTCTCTCTCTCTCTCTCTCTCCTTATGCCTGAAGAAACTACTCGGGGACGTTGGGTAACTGGAGATCTAGGCCTGTGACATAGTCGGCCTGATCCGAATTCTGCCCATAACAAAGTCGGATGATTATGAGGCGACGTAACGGACAAAAGCTGGTGCAATGAGAAAGTTGAAATTTTGATGTTGTATGTCGAGAAATCCAATATCACGTGTTGGATCAAATTGCATGTCCTTAAAGTTCCATTTTCTAGATCGCGATTTTAGATTTTATATGTTGAATAATACAGTTGTGGTTGAAAGTTCTATTTCCTATGTTGACGTTTTACAGTGTATATTTTCAATTACACAGCGTTGGTTGAAATTTCAATATCATATGTTCAGAATCAGTAATTCACACGTTGAATGCAACTGCTTGCGACGAAAGATCCATTTCATATGGCGAGTATTTAGATTTCATCTGTTGAATTTGACAACAATCAGAAGTAGCCTCCTTTTTCTAAAAATAACGCGGTCCGTTCACGAGAGCGACCTCTAGCGAAGAAATTCATCGTAATTCTCGACCTGTGAATGGTAACTTTGAGACTGTAATGCATGAAATGAAGTGGCGCCTCATAATTGAATACACGAATGATGTATCTTAATACTCGATATTATTCTGAATCGTTAAAGCGGACATCGTGTAATGTTAATTTTAACACGAATACAATTTTTCACCATATAAAAATAGCAATTCTGACAAGCACAATAAAATGTCCAACTACCGCCGTGTAATTCAACAGATACGATCTAAAAACTCAACATATGAAATGTAACTTTCAGCAAAATCAATATGATTCAACATGTTAAATTGAAACTCTCGACATATGACATTAAAATTTCAACAACCGCTGTGTAATTCAGAAGATACATTCAATAAACTCGACATTGGACATCGAATTTCAACCAGCGCTGTGTAATTCAACAGACGAAATCTAAATACTCAACATATGAAATGGAACTTTCAATATAAACTCTTTGAACCAATACGTAAATTAGGAATTCTCGACATACGGCATTGAAATTTCAACCACCGCTGTGTAATTCATAAAACACAATCAAAGCCTCGACATAGAAAATATAACTTTCAACCACTACTGTTTAATTCAACAGATACAATCTAAAATCTCGACCTAGAAAATGGAACTTTGAGGACAAGCACGTTTAATACAATACGTGAAACTGGAATTCTGGACACATGACATTAAAATTTCAACGGCAACGTTCTAATGGACCAGCTTTTTGTCCACTACGGCGCCTCATAGCTCACTGCAGATTTGGTGCATACAAATTTAATTTAGCAATCATGACTGTTAAGATCGCCCCATTCCGGAGTCGACCTATAACAAAGTCGACCCATTACAGATTCGATCCTTATTAAGTAATTTTAATTTACTGTCACCGTTGGCATATACCCTCCAGCAATATCGGTTTCGGGAAAATACAAATTGTAGTTTCTTGTGACCCTTACCTTTGATCTTGTTGTAACAGGATGAAGCCCATCTTTGCTACCTAAGGTTCCAATATGATAACCCTTTCTACAACATGGCGTATCGAACAGTTCTTTTTTTGTGCTTCGAGTCTGTGAATTTCAAGCCACCGCATCCAGCCAAAATTAAGTTGTTCAAATTTGAACACTGTTCCTACATGATCAAGACAACGGGAGTGTAATGTGGCGAATTTTGAAGACTTATTGAACCTTAATATGAGTAAATTGTGCATTGAAGTTAGCTTATTCAAGCCAAAAGGTCTTGAGAAAGTTCACTGATATTTCTCTTATTTCATCTCTGAAACATAAAAGGGTCTACGTTTAAGCTTCAGTAGAACTGACCGAGTCATCGTAATGGTATAGTGACACAGCGAACATAGAGTTACAACCGTATCAGTCGGGAGAGGACCTTATGTCAAATAATTGGTCTTCAAAGGAAAGCTAATTGCTGCATATTTTAGGCTGGTGGAATCTGATGAAAGACGTGATTATTTGGGCAGAATTTTAGGAACAGTTACTTCTGATTGGTCAGTAAAAATTAAGGCGTACCCTTTGGGAGGCTTAGAATTTATAGGAGCAACTTTAGTCAAATTTCTTTAGTCGAGAATCTTGCTTGGGAGAAGTCAGATTGACTCCGTGGGAACAATAGAATTGTGTTTCCCTCGTTAACGAATAAAGGTCAGATAGCTGTCTTGGAAGGAAAAACGACAGGCAATAGAGATTTGACACACGATTGTGTGGGGAGAAAGAAAGAACAGCATTAAGGAAGCAGCTTTATACCCTCGAAAAGGAAGGAAGGAAGGAAGGAAAAAAGGAAAGAGAAGTAAAAGGAAAACCCGATGAGTCAGGGGGAAATCCGCATCTAAGAGAGGTCGGAATAACCAGGGGTCAGAAAGAGGACCAAAGCGCACGCATTAGACGTGGAAACAAGACAAACGGAGACAGACACCAGGTGATGCTGTCAAGCGTGGAATTTTACTCATTAATTCACTACTCGTAATATGATGTAAATTGAACACTGCGACCAAATTCTATCAATGTAAATCTGTTGGATTGAAAAGTGAAATTTTGGTCATGTATTAATTGAAAGTGAAATTTTGGTTATGTATTAATTGATTACATTTATTTTAGTAAATCTGTTGGATTGGAAAGTGAAATTTTGGTTATGTACTAACTGATTAAATTGATTTTTATTTATTGGAAAAAAGGGCTCGTAGTTGTTTATTTTTTCAATAGCCTTGCTCAGCTATCTGTTAACGTTCCATCTATCCGTCCACACTGGGCAATAACACCGTGGGAGGTCATTCCCTAGTTAACGATCGCCAAATCAATTAAGTAGGCTTTAATGTTTAAAGTTCCCCGTTACAGGGAGCACATAACTTGAATGGACTGATAAAAAAGCAATTTTCCACTGCCGGTCCGTGTTTGTACAAACACCTTTAACTCAAGTAGTCATACTTTCGATGTTAAACTTATAAAGTATCCTTTTTGAGTCAATTGCCTCCATCATTTTCGGCCGATGTACAATACACCATTGCTACACGCTATTGGTTAGTTGGCATTACATTCTAAGAGAGGCAACTCATGAAATTCAAAGGATGTCCCTAGAACAAAGCACTAAAGTATCTGTTCGATCCGCCAAGATATAGATAGGGTTATCGAAAATTTGGCTAGAGAAGATGGATGAAGTAGGGTTGGGATTTGATTTTAGAGAAGACACTGAAAGCATTTTCGTGAATGAGATGTTTATATGTAATATAATTGAACAATGTATGAATGAATGTGTATGTGCGTGTGTATGTGTGCACGCGTGTGAGATTTGGATTTTTAACGTAACTTTAAATTTGTTAAAGTCATATCGCTACGATTTCTGCAGTGTGACAGTTCATAGTGATGAGTAGGACTGGGGCATCATGCCGCTGACATGTAGCATGATGTCCCACCCAGTCAAATTATTCAGACACCAGGTCGACCAGTCCTAACACTCACTAATCTCTTGATGCTGGGCGCGAAGCGAGGCAGCTGTTAGTACCATATGTATAAGTCTTTGGTATGATTCGGCCGGGTTTGGAACCCGCGACCTCCCGCATCCAAGGCGGATGCTCTAACCACTAGGCTACCGGAGCGGTCTGAACAAAGAATGAATCTGACACCAAACTAGTGCGCATAAAGTCCAACAATTCATTTAGCAGAATGATGCGTACCGAGTTAAATAATTCATATAAGAAATGAGATCGTTACTAACTGGAACTAGCCGGAACATTTAACTTAAACGAGTAATCAGTCATGAATCAACGAATGGAACATATAAACAAATATGACTGTTATATGGATTTATCACCATGGGTGTCCAATATTTAGAATTTAAACACACCAAAAATGAACAATGTTTCGCATATCACCAAGGGCATCAAAGCATAGGATTTACACAACGATGAATAAGGAGGTATGATTCCGTCACCAAGGGTGATCAAAGGTTATAATCTGTACAAAAGTATGAATAATGTTTCATCCACATACTGGACATATGTGTATTACTCATATGTGTACAAAAGTATGAATAATGTATGACATATGTGTATTACTCATTTTCACTGATATAAAGATACAGATATTGAATTATTGATTACTCCCAGTACGTAATGGGCCGATTTAGGTAGTCCTTGTCCGTAATGGGCCGAGAGAGTTATCGGGCCGACGCTGCTATGGACCGAGTAGTCCCGTAATTGCAGTGTTGTATAGAGTGTTGCCCGGTCGAATGGCCGAGGAACAAGTGACCATATTTATATCTCACACACTTGACAGCTCATATTGACTCTGCTGCAGGGATTTAAATTGTCGAACTGCTTCAGTCGGGCTATCCTTACACAGACGTTTTTTTTTTTTTTTTTTCTGACGGAATGAAATCCTGGGACAAGAAATCCTGGCACAAGTAAATGCTGGCGTTTACAACAGCCGTAGACATATATTTCGGCTGGCCGAAATACGATAGGAGCTGATAAATGTTTAGGTAGCTTAAAATGGGTTAAGTTTCTTTAATGGAAACTGATCTATCTAATCGCTTTTGTTATAATTAGTGTGCATCTTTTGCAGATGACTCACCTGGCACATTTAAATTTCTTTGCCTAATAGGTAGTTGTACATCAGTTGACAGATCGAGTGTGCGTGTGTGTGTGTGTGATTTGGATTTTTAACATAGCTTTGTTACGTATATGTAATTAAATTGCTTGTGTGTTAGTTTTAAAATTCTTTTTTATTTTAATTTTGTTTCATTACATTTTATTGTATTGATTATTTTCACGGGATTCGATATTTTTTCCAGTAAATTCAGTTTATTTAGAACGTAAAACCTATTACAGAAGAACTATTTTTAGCTCACTCTGGTACATAGATTTTGTAAACATCGAGTGATAACGATTGGCTACTGCCAAGGTCATTTCGGCCCGCATGTTAGCTGAACCGTAAACAGTCTTTTTTATATATTTTCTGTGTGAGAATTTGGTTCTTAGATAGGGCTATTCTTGCATACGTGATAAATGGCATTTTATTTACTGCGATGTTCAAATTAGTAAATCACGTAGCCTATCACGTGAAGTACCATGTGATCTAAAATCGAGACTTAAAGCAGCCATTTTCTACTAGTTCGAGTGAGTTGTATCTTAAACCTTGAGAGCTCAAGAGGTTTCAATTGTTGAAGCCAGATTGTTTTTGAAGTTCATTTGCTTTGGAATTTAATAATTTATTCTCTAGAAAACTAAACAAGTGTACTTATTTTTTTTATAAAAGTTCTGGGAGAAAGAAAGTCAGTGGAAATTTGTTCTGGAGTTCTATATGGAAACATAAACTGTGATTCAATCGAGGATCTGTTACCACCAGTACAACGGTCTCATCTGACGTGATCGCCTCCATATTGGAATTTCATCGAGATTCGAACCCAGATTCTATTAGAACTGTTTAATGATAGGACTTGTATTTTTCAATCTTAGGATTAAATTTTGGATTATATTCACAAACCGTGAGTCCTATTTCCAATTTTTTACATTGTTTTCTAGGGAAATAAATTATTTTGTTGAAGTTTACAAAGCTTGTTAACTTCACTCTTTTCTCTTGTTACCTTTGCACGAGCCTACACGTAACAGTTTTAAATTTATTTAGTCACATCGCTACGATGTCTGCAGTGTGGCAGTTTAGAGTGATGTGTAGCACTGGGGCATCAAGCATGATGTCCCACCCAGTTACATTATCCTGACACCAGGCCGACCAGTCCTAACACTAACCTCTTAATGCTGAGCGCCAAGCGAGGAAACTGCTAGTACCATTTTTATAAGTCTTTGGTATGACTCGACCGGGGTTCGAACCGGCGACATCCTGCATCCGAGGCGAACGCTCTAGCCACTAGGTCACCAGAGCGGTCGAATTTGACATAAAGAAATTTAAGAGACGATATTGGAGGAAATGCGCAATCAAATAAAGTGAAAAATAGATCAAACTCAAATAATAACTTGTCAAGCATTCAAAAACGATTCTTATATCAAAATGAAAGAAATTAAATGGAGCATGTATGAAGTATGGGGTAAAAAAAGAAATAAATAAAAATGATAACAAATCAGAGGAAAGAAAATTTTCTCAATGCCCCTGCAACAGTGTAGACCCATTGATTTATTGTTATTCCCGCCAGTGTTCATATAGGTTTCGATAGTTTGTATTATGATTCGATGGCAACATACAGTACGACCTACTGGGTGTTTGTGTTTGGCACTGATTTTAACAGCTCGGATATAGGACTCGATGAAACGAACACACTCGCACATACGTTCTTTCACACACAAAAATACACTCTCAGTAGTTACGAAGCCCGTATATTTATCCTAGTATTCATAATTTACATTTGGTGAATACGGCGTTTCGAGAAAGTAATGCCCGACTTATTCACGACTTCACTTCACAAAGAGGGGGCAGATAATTCATATGTATAGGGGACTGGCTATTAATTTATTCACGGGCAGGGAGTACATCTGAACTTTTCTTTCGAGCCTCGATGTTTCTACGGTAGTTCATTATTGTTTTCAACTAATATAATGGCTATAATAATTTTTACGAGTACATGCATCTTCACATGGAAAGAAACGTAGAATATGAATGTGTGTGCAAGTTTCATGTTCCATGCTTCATGAGACAACATCCTGTTTTGTCATCTCAATAGCCAGCATCCGTTTAACACACTCGAGTCTCCGTACATTGTTTGATTCACGATACCTACTCAAACAGGAACAAAATTGAAACTATCAAGAATCTTACAAATACCAAGTGAAATATAAACCATCAACCTATCCTATTAGTTTGTGATTTATTTATGTATGTATTTATTTTGTTTGGCTGTGTTATTATATCCTTGTGTAATCGATTTTTCTAGTACTGTATTATCTCGTATAATCGTAGCCATATTTGAGCGCATTTAGCGCGCTGCTTTGCAACAGTTCAAATTCATTATGCCGAGGTTCCTCTTTTCCAGTTATGAGTGGTTAGCAAGAAATGTTGATAGAAAAATAGAAGGCATGGATACCATCATCTTCAGGACGAGAAAAGATAAGCTTCTGATAGAAGAAAAGACGCAGAGAAATACACTGCATAAAGAAAACCGTAGACGTCGAGAGATTGCAAACATAAGAACAGAGCTGTGGAGGCTGACAAGAAGGTATCACAATGCAGTGAATGAAGAGAAGAATGAACTCAAATACAACCTACGTGACAGGCTGAAGACACCGAGAAGAGCAGACAACATCAGAAAGAACGGAAGGGAGTGTATTCAGAAGAGAACACATTTTACTGCCACTCCGTTTGGTGTTACAGACTCCAGAAGAACTAGTAGTTCCAACTGACCGTTCAGAACTAAGACTGCAAGAACTGAAGCGCGTTATATAAAGGCAAAGACAGCATCAGTCCTGGATCAGATCGTGTTCCTTATGAGGTTTATAAATACTGTCCAAGACTAACCAGAGGACATTGGAAGGTAATAAAGTTCATATGGAAAAGAGGAAAGTTAACAGTTGGCTACTTGCAGAGGGTTAATTTAATCCGAAGGAATCGAGCAATTTAGGACAATATCCCATCTAAAAGTGGAATGGAGGATATGCCTACCCATCCTTGCAAGGAGTCTGCCAAAATAAATGCTTGACAATAAGTACATCGATACTTCAGTTTGGAAAGGTGGAGTTCAAGTAGTACCTGAGTCCTCTGAGCACACAAATTTTTAACTAAGATCATCCAGGATGCCAAAAAAAAAACAAAGTGAACTGACAGTGCCAATGAGCTTCAGTAGTATCGTTTTTTACAGTACAGACAGCAAGTTTCAGTTACCACAATCATCGGTGACAGAGGAATTCAAGGTGACCGAGACCGGGCAGGCCGTGTTGAAAGACTGCAGATTAGAAGATAAGAGAAGCAGCAGCAGTAGAGGAACGAATATGTAGAAAGTTAGTGGCAGCAAAAGCAGCTGAAGAAGCAGAATCCAGACTAAGACACAGTGACATGGTAGGCACAGTAGCAACAGGAAGGTTGGGTCTGAAAAGTCTTAAAAGACCTTAATGGCAAGCATTAATCGCCCAAGAGATGGGTGTCATGGTCCAGAAAAGAGTATGTCCTGCAGAAGAGGAAGACAAGTAAGTCGAAGCTGTCAGCATGAGGAAGCTGGGTCTGGCTGTTCTCGGAACATATAAAGTCCTGGAAATTGTCTTTGGGTGACATCTAGAGAACTGATGCCCAGGAAATCAGCTTCTTATGCTCAGTGTATGATTTTCTCCATACACCAATAAACGTAAAGACATGGCGACTAATTGATGACCCAAACTCTAAACTTTGTGCAAGACATGCAAATTTAGAGCACGCGCTATCATCGTGCATCGTAGCTATGACAGACGGTCGTTATCTTTGGCGTCATGACCTAATGCTTGCCGAGATTTATGTCAGTATGAATATAACCAGGAGAAAGAAACGTCAAGTGAAAAGCTGTCCCAGCATCGTCAGCTTTGTGCGAGGCGGTGAGACGTGAAGACAAAAGAACGAAGAAAGAGGCATCACGACAACAGCACATGACTGGAAAATGGAGACAGATCTAACTGGACAGCTGAAGTTACAAAGAGACATATGTAACACCAACTTCATATCTGATACTGTACTGTGGTCAGAAATACCAAACAGGTGATTTTGTTGGAACTGGAAGTGCCATAGGAAGCTAGAATGGAAGAAGCAAATAAGAGGAAACTGGTTATGTATCAGCCACAGCACTGAGCGCCAACAGAATGGCTAGTAGGCATGGAATCTACTGGTGGAATAAGGCTTTGCAGCACAGATCTTTTGCATGCCATGAGAGTTATAGGGATTACTGGTCTTTGTCGCAGATGTTTAATCACCAAGGTTGGCAAAAAAGCAGAGGAAGTCTCACATTGGATTTGACAGACGAGAGGATCAATACAAACGCAAATCGGTTCCGGACTGACTCCAATCAACTCAGTCGCCGCACCCCTGGAAATTGACGCAAGTCAGTCATATTCTTAACCAGCCATGTGCAGGAAATCATTTTGGTGAAATTCGCATGGCTGCCCATGCACCAGATAAGTGACATTGTACAGTCAGTGACTACCCTTGCAGAATATTTAGCTAGGAGAAACAATATTAGGAACAATGAAATCAAAAGGTTTTCTTAGTTATCAGGCCGTTACCAGGCAGCTAGCTGGGACACTATTTCAAGATGGCTAAAGTACACTTTGCAGGTTTCTGGCAATAGTACTAACATATTTACCACATACAGTAAAGAATTTCATCCACCAGTGTTGTTTTTGTTCAGCCAAGGTTCATGTGGCTACGATATTAACAATAGCTGATTTGAGCACAGACTCCACGTTCCGGAATTATTATCTGAAACCTATCACATCTTACTTGATATTCAGTGGGAAAAAATGGTCAGTATTAGCTCATAGCTATTGCTAGTCAATTCATTAGATGCATTTAGTTAGTTCAGTTGAATTTATTTGCGTAATATATTTTCATGATTTTCGATGTGAAGTAACTTGTGTTTTTAGTCTACTATACCTTTCTCACACGATACACTCTATCTCTTGGGGTCACTTAGGCTTCGAAGATTAAATGAAAATTAAAATTAAATTATATTTACCAGGTTTAAGTTTGATGATAAGTTTATTGAATATGTAGTACCCTTAGGGATCACACGCCCACCAACCGTCCCTTCTCACTTCTTGTATCGTGTGACATATCTAAAGACTGACCAGTCCTGTGACCTATGCGTGATCTCCTATGATTCGTTTGGACTGGATATATACCACTGAAGCTGTTTTAAAATAATCTCATGCGATAACCATTTGTATATTTCAAAACTTTCTTACATGTCGAAAGCAAAAGACAAAAGTGAACTAAGAAAAATAATGCCATGATCTGTGCACATGAAGGATAAGATCGCGTCGAAGGGTAAAATTTTGTCGAAGTGTAAGATTTCAGAATTGTCCATGCCAAGTTAAACCACAGATTTGAATTTTTAACATTCGGGTTGATATTTCGTGAATTATTATTATTAGCTTTATACAAGTGAATGTCATCTTTTGTAGTCTGAACTACCAGCAATGCTATATCATTTAACTTTTACGTGACTTTTCAAGCATGACAAGCGATGTAAAATGGTGGTTGTTGTTGTTCTAGGGTTTAACGCCATTTTTCAGCACAAGATAGGCTATACATGGCGGCCGGTATAAATGGTGGAGAAAACCCCCCGGAAAGAACCACCTACCCACGAGAAGCTACTGGCAAGCTTTCCCACATACCCACATTGGCCGAGCCCGCGACTAGAACCAACGCAAACACAGGTGATATGGCAGTGATCCGTAACGGTGAGAACTTTAGACCACTCGGCCACCCCATATTAAATGATAATGATCAGCATACTTTTAGGCATGTTTTACATATTTCAACAGAAAAATCGTAGTTATTGTTGTGGGTAGTGTTACGTATAGGCTCATACAAATGTAACAGAAGAAAAGAGTGAAGTCAACAAGCTTTGTATATTTTAACAAAATAATTTATTTCCCTAGAAAACAATGTAAAAATTGGTAAATAGGACTTACGGTTTGTGAATATAATCCAAAATTTAATCCTAAGAATGAAAAACACAAGTCCTATCACTAAATAGTTCTATTAGAATCCAAGTTCGAATCTCGACGACACACAAATATGGAAGGCGATGACGTCAGATGTGGTCCAATGTACGAATATCAAAAATTCCTCAATTGAATCAGATTTTGTTTCCGAATAATTCCAGAATAAATTTCCATGAATATCGTTCAGAATTTTTTATAAGAAAGTCAACTTGTTGAGTTTCCAGGAGAATAAATTATTAAATCCAAAATTCAGATGAAAAACAAACAATCTGGCAACAAATAAAAATAACACCTTGTTCCTTCAAGATGTTAAAACGACTCTCCCAGAAGAATATTAAGAATGCGTATTTAAACCCCCAAAACATCATTTCAAGTCTCGCGAGATGGGTCATGTGGTCTCTTACTACAAGAAATCCATCACGTACGCCAGTGTAGCCCCACTTAAAAACCAATAATTAAATTGCGTTGTTTACACATGGTGATCACGCAAGGAAAATATGGCCCTGATACTGACCAATCATTTTAACTGCCTGTTTACGTTCTTGCCAGCCCAAGACGAACTAGGTTAACTAAAAATAATTCTCATGTAACACTTTTACGTCTTAAATAAACAACATTTGCTAAAAGAAAATGTCGAATTACTGAAAAACAATTTCGAATCCGATAAAAATATTCATTACAATAAAATGTAATGAAACAAAAATGAAATAAAAAAGAATTTTAAAACTAACACACAAGCAATTTAATTACATATACGTAACAGTAGATCTGCCAGCATATTTTGTTTTACTGCAGATTATGCTCTACACTGTTATGCTTGCAACTTCAGACCCTGATCTGCCAGCATGTTTTTCTTACTGTATATCGAGGTGTACACTTATACTTATTACTTAAGGCAGACAGCGTCGACTCCGACCAATTGATTTGACTATACCTTGGTCAACACTGTTCGAGTTCAACTATAGGGTTTAACTCGTATAATACACTTTTCACCTTTTAAGCTAGTTATGTTAAAACTCTGACATGGTCACATTATCCTGACACCAAGCCGACCAGTCCTAACACAAACCTCTTAATACTGAGCGCCAAGCGAGGCCGCTGCTAGTACCATTTTTACACGCCTTTGGCATGACTCGGCCGGGCTTGGACCAGCGACCTCGCTTCCGAGGCGGACGCTCTAACCACTAGGCCACCGGAGCGGTCAATATATCCATAATAATTAGGTGATAGATCAGCATCTGTTTAGATGGAGTCCGATGCTTATATTATGAATAGTTTTGAGTAATTAACTGATGAATGAGGGTCTAGATGTGCTGACTTGAACTGTGCAGTACGATGCAGAATAGTCTCCAAGGTTTAAACCACTCCACCCCCACTCCAAATGTGCAAGTGGCCAAGATTTAAACCACTCCACACCCACTCCCAATGTGCTATTGGGTTAGGGCTGCATAATCTATATAGAAGGCAATATTGGATAAAAAGACCTGGGAACATACTGCTGAGCTATCATTTTTTTTTAGAATAACTATTTACTATTAAGTTTGTTAGTTATTTTAGTCACATACTTTGATATTTACACTTATTTATTGTGATTATTTCGTGGATACTTTTACAGGTTTTTTCAAGTTCTTCTCAACTACTTCTTTCACAGACAGGTTTAATGTTTTAAGCTCGTCCAACATAAAAAAATATTTAATCTTCTCTTTTTATGTATTCTTTCTCTTACATTTCAAATTTATTACTGATCTGGATTAGAATGGCAAATACTTCTATTAATTCTTTTCTGTTATATTCTTCCACCAGGAAACATAATATTGCACATTTTTATTGCCGGAGGTATGAACCAGGTTTGATCTAAAACTTCTTTAGACCACAAGTGAAAAACACGACTTGTACCTTTATCAACAATAAAAATCTTACACTATTGTATATACTTGACTGCAAGTCCGATTCAAAACTGCAAACTGCATAGACCCAGATCTGTCTCAATGTACTGGCAGATCTGGGTCTATGAATTTTGGTAGGAGTAATTAATGGAATAAACAGGACAGACTGTTATCTGTTGGCATAGTAAGCAACGGTAGATCCCAGTCTATGCTGTTTTTGCAGTGAGTTTGACCCGGCGTATTATAAGCGAGTATATACGGTAACTAATATTTTGAAAAACCCATCTCTTTTTGTATAATGGCTATAATCTAACTACTGCCATGATACAAGATTCGACCATAATGTTTATCCCATGTATACCATGGTGAATGTTGCTTGTATAACTTGGATGTGTATTCCATGCCGAGTGTGGCTTGTATAATCTGGAGGTTGGACTTTCCAACCAATGATGAACTTCCTTCGTAATATCTCAATGTGAACTTGAATGCAATGGTTACAAGTTACTGATAAAATGATGATAGTCAGAATAAAACTAATACGGAAAATTGACTTTATAAATTTAGTGATGCTTAAGGAGTGCAGAACATGTTTTGTTTGGATTTCAGCTAAGTTGGTATAATTAATTTTTGTTTTACTAACACAATAAAAAGGTCAGTATCTTAGTGGGAATGATGTAGAGGTAAATATACGACTCAAGAGTCTCAGTATACCGGTAATGACAGTGTAAACCAACCCATTGCTTTCAGTATAGAAATCGAGTGATTCTTTGCATATATGGTAATTAGCCTTTTAAAGTTCTCTCCCTTAGGTTTGCCGACACGTTTAGGAAAATCGTTTCAACGAGGGTTACACTAATGCATTTAATACGTTTTGCTCTTATGTATATATTTATAAAGATATCACTGCATGGTTGGTATTTATCATGTATTGAAAGATGTAAATATAATCAAGAGTCCTTTAGGTTTATGAATATTCATTTATATGGTTTAAGGAATTGTCTACTAATTAAATAACGGGGCCAAACTTGACCTACTCTTAAGTTACTCATTGTAATGTTAAATTGGCTTTTAGATTCATGCGCAGTAGGACAGGAATTCGCTCTACATTATGGTGAAAACTGTTTTCCAAAATTAAAGAGTAGCAACCTGTTATAAAGCATATTGACATTGTTGGATATACCACAGGTCATCTCGCCGTTTGTTATGTATCAAAAGTTATATCAAACCAACATGGACATAAGGAGCTAAGTACCGGTATTGAAAATACTATATATGAATCTTCCTTCTGTTACCGATATATGTCGTATACTGATCAAAGGATGTTTTATAGCCTGTCGATATGTGGATGCAGCATTAATAGTATATGTCTCTTGTTTTGGGGTCTATAAAACGAGGTTTTGAAATAAATGTAAACAAAGCAGACTGCATATGTACTTCATGCAGACAATACATATTTTTGGAGAATATCCACTATATAAAGGTTCTAAAAGTAACCACCAAAACCTGTCAAGGCCACGAAAACAGCTATATAGGTGAAATTCATATTTGATACATTCAGTGTCATAGATATATAGACAGATAAATAGATAAGAAGGACATAATGTGAACAATTTAAAATTTACTACAAACTACCATAATGTCATGTAATATACGGGAAATAAAAGCATTTGCCGAGATCACCAATTATGGTATTAAAGAACGGTAGAAAAATATGACATGTATGAGATCAATGGATTTGTGTACTATAATAGGAATGTATATTATTGAGACGTACTCAGCAGAATAAAAATGACTTTGGATTATTTATGAACGGTACTGAAATACTCATGAATGGTACTGAAATATTCCCACATTCCCGCATGAACGGTTCTGAAATATTCCCGAATGGTACTGAACTATTCATGAACGGTACTGAAATATTCCCAAATGGGACTTAAATATTCCTGAATGGTACTGAAATATTCATGAACGGGGCTGCAACATTCATGAACAGCACCTGAACCTTCATGAATAGTACTGGACTATTATGAACAGTCGTAAAATATTTGTAAATAGTATTGATATAGTGAACCCATTTTAGATATAACATGTATCAAAATTAATTTAAATCTTAGTGTTAACAAAGTCTATTTGTATATTTGTATTTTCACCCAAAATTGTGAGAAATCATACAACGTGGAGTTAAATGTAACTAACTTGTGACAAATTTTACACTTGCTACGTAAATGAAAACGATTCAATTTTTCTTATACTTTATGTAACGCTTTATAAAGTTGTATAGTTGGAGAGAAAATGCTAAGATCAAAACATAATTCTGATGAGAAAGTCAGGCTCACTACAAGTTCGCCACAAAATGCTAAATTATTATTGAAATTTGATACGTCAGGATCAATTCAATTTGATCACATATGCCAAATAAACATTAACTCTAGTGACTAAATTAGGCTCGAGCTGGCCAAAAAATACTAAGATGAAAATTACTAATGAAGCTCACGTCAGACTCAAGCTACCCACAAAATCCTAAGATTAAAATGATTTCTGATGACTCGGACAAGTTCATTACAGGGTAGTCACAAAATCCTAAGAAAATGAATTCTGATAACTCAGGCAGGCTCACTACAGCCTGGACACAGTACTAAGATAAAACTGAATTCTGATGACTATGTCAAGCTCACTACAGGGTAGTCACCAAATGCTAAGATAAAAATTAATTATAATGAATCCGGCACAACCCGGCCACACAAAAAAAATGCTACGACAGAAACAAATTCTGATGACAAAAACCGGCTTACTATAATTTGGCCAGAGAATGCGAAGGTAGGAATAATTTCAAAAAAAATAGGTCAGGGCTAGAAAATACTAAGATAAAAATGAATTCGAATGACTAAGCGAGGCTTAAAATGTCTGTAAATTGCTAAGACAAAATTGAAATTCGAGTATAAAGACAGGCACACAAAGCTGGCCACAAACATGCTACGATGGAAATGAATTATTATTAAGTAAGGCTCACTACAACACGGCCACAAAATGCTAAGATACAAAATTAATTCTAATTACTAAGTCAGGTTCAAGCTGGACCCCAGAAACTAATTCTGATGAGAAAAACTGACACGCTGCAATTTAGCTACAAAATAAAATGAATTCTAATGAATACGGGAGGCTCAGAATGGCAGCCAAACGCTAAGACAAAAGTGAATTATGATACATTTTTATGACATATTGTGGGACATGGACAAGTTAAATCTATAGATTCTAAGGTCAAGGCTATCTCTGAATTTCAAGTGCTTATCAGCAACAAGCAACTGGTGCGACTTTTGGGTGTGGATGAATAATTTCTGAAATTTTGTTCCAGTTTTTCCATAGCTGCTGAACAATGACAAATTTGTTGAGCAAGAAAACAAAGTTTCACTGGTCTGAAAAATGTCAGGAGGCTTTTTATAAATTAAAGGCCATACTTAAGAGTGCACCAGATCATTCAGCTCCAAATTTCAGACAATCATTTAAAATGTTTGTTGATGCAAGTGATGTTGGGGTTGGTGCATTGTTGATTCAAGAATACAAAAATGGTATAGATCATCAAGTGTGCTAGTTTTCTAAGAAATTCAATACGCACCAGATAAATTATTCCACAATCGAGAAGGAATGTTTGGCTCTGATAATGGCATTGCAACATGTATAAGTCTATATTCGTTCAGCACCTTCACCGAGTATTGTGTTTAGTGATCATATCCCCATTACTTTCATTGGCAAGATGAAAAACAAAAATCAGAGATTATTAAGGTTGAGTTTGATGTGGCAGGAATACAATATTGGCATTAGGCACGTTAAGGGAAAAGATAATCTAATAGCCAATGCACTTTCTTCATGAGGGGAAGTGTTACGTATATTTTAATTTGCAGTGTTAGGTTTTATAAGATTTTTTTAATTTCATATGTGCTATTATAATATAACTTTGTATGTTGGACTTAACCCTGTATGTTGGACTTAACTTTGTCCAAAATCAAGTTTATTTTCTACTTAACCCAAATTATTGATTCTTTATTTTATGCTGTAAACAACTAATACATAGCTAAAATATTCTCTATGCATATGGGTTTATAATCAGAATCATTCCTAATAGAAATAAATGTTTATTTGGATCTGTGTCTAGGTTATTGGGATTCCACTACCATTTACCTGGTACCTGACATTGTTCAGGTTATATATTATAAGTTTTTAGTAACAGACTTTCTAATAATAGCTACCATTTAATTATGTAAACATTAAGAACTTTCTAGAAAGTTATTTTCCATTTAGAAAATGTTAATTATTACCGGAGGTCCAGTAGAGGACTATATAATCTTGTCACTGGAAAGATTATTCATTTGTGCTCAAGATTTAGCAGAATCAATTTGTATTATTGATGTGTTCACTGTTCATTTGGGCTGGAATTTATTTTTTCAGATTATTTAATTCAGTGATTATTTTCTCTGGAAATACGGAGTGCTCATTAAAAAATAATATTCTTGGACAGAGACATTCACTGGGATTTATAGTGAATTCAAACCGGTAATTATATTACCGTGTATCTTTAAACTCAAACGACAAGCAACAACCAACCACATTGACATGTGCTCTCTGCTTGTTGAATCTGGCTGCTTAGTAGGGTTCTCTAACCGTTCTCCACTTTGTTACTTTTTGTTACGAGGGTCTGGCAACAGCCTACAACATGTTGTAATTATGCATTGTATATGGGATTCAACACACATTTTGATCAGCTTGGTTTACAATGTGAAGTGAAGTCATGGGTTCAAAATCCGGCCAAGTCATACCAAAGACTTATAAAAATGTTACTAGCATCTCCCTCATCAGTATGTGCTCAGCATCAAGAGGTTAGTGTTAGGACTAGTCGGCTCGTTTTCAGGATAATGTAACTGGGTAGGACATGATGCCATCTGTCGGCGGCATGATGCCCCAATGCTAGATATCACTATAAATTGCCACACTGCAGACATCGTAGCGATATGACTCAAATTGTTAAAGCTAGGTTAAAAAGCCAAAAACACAAAGTGAAGTATTCCCATAAATGTGTGGTTAAAAGTGTGTCCTGTGCAGAGAAATAATGCACTACAGTGATTTGTACAGGGTCATATTCTTTAAATTTTTGCACTTTGCCTTCATAGAATTTTGGACAGCATTATTATTTTTTATTTATGCTCCTTGGGTATGTGGGGTGGGTGTAAATACCACTTTGCTTGACCTTGTACTTAAATAGGCATGGTTTAGTTTTTTTTTTATACTGATGTATGGTTTGCAGCGATAAAGTTCGACAGTTTGAAATTCTGGTCCAGGCAGTTAAGGCATCAGAGATTCTTACATTAATTACCATAATTTTGATAAACATGAACAAGAGAACATTTTGACAAATACACGATTAATACATTGTGATGTCACAGATTATAAAGTTGAGGTTATAAGTTGAGGTTATAAAGTAGAATACATATAAGCGCTATTTAGCATTACAGTGATGTTGTACTGTAAAATCCACAATCAATCAACCGTCATAAAGTTTATTTGGAGAAGAATAGCTGCAGTTCATTTGTAATTATAAAAAAAATAAACGATCAAGCTGTAACTTGTTGAAAATCTCTGTCCACCTCACCCTACCCGAAACGTAGTTAGGAGAAGTTACCATCTTTTTGATAAATATGAAGAAATCATGGGCAAATGTTTTTTCACATTTTTTTTGTTTTGTAAATCATCTCGATCCTGCTTTCTAAACAAATGTAAGAATATGGCTTCAGTCTTCTCAACTTTGATGACAAAAGTAATCTACTGACTTGACCCTTTTATAACACTACTCATTATAACGCCTTTTGGATATTACATGCTAGGGTCATAGCTTCTAAGTGTACCATTTATTATATGTATTATTGTATGGATATAACATGATTTAGTTATGGAACAGTCTAACATTGGATACCAATGATAGCATTATAAAGGGGTTTCCGTTATATTATCTACCTGGTTCCACTTGCAATAAAGTATTAAATCATAAGTAAACACTCATATAAAATTTTACTTGCTGACTATTGTTATAGAATGTAAGCTTTTTTGCTGAAAAATCTATTGAATAGCGCTGGACAGAAATTCAGTTTTTAATGCCTCACCTGCTGAATTGTCTCAGCTTGATTGAACAACATTATCCGTGTGTCATACTACCAACAGGATATGGGAAGTCGCTCATATTTGAAATATTGCCCTATTACGGTACTCACAACATGTATCTGCCAAAATGGCATTGTGGTTAAAGTTGAGCCATTAAACTCAAATCAGCAAATGGAGATCCAAAAGTTGCTCCAAAATATGACTATGGTAACACAAAGAAAGTTAAAAATATGGTCAACTAAACATCGGATGCTTTCTTCAAATCATGATACACTTGATTTACAAATGAAGGACATTTGTTTTCTTTCTTCTTGAATGCACAATAGAACCAAGTGACACTCAGAATAGATGTAAATAGTACATGAAGCAATGTAGATGAAAAAGGGACAGACAGACATATAGATACATAAATCAAACGATGGATAAAGGTTTTGGAAATGGCGAGATTTTATGAGATGGAAAGAAGTATAAAATAAACCTTGAACTGAAAAATTAAACATTACCAGAAACAGGACTGTGTAAATTTTATTTTCCTAAAATTTTAATTCATCAAGTTTCCTTTTTGCCTATATGCCGTAGCATATTATTGTAAATTAGAGTAAATTATAGTAAATTATAGTAAATTATTGTAAATTATAGTAAATTACCTATCTCATTCAACTACATCAGCAATAATTAAATTGATACTTTGTGTAACTGAATGATTTGAGGAGGATTTTAAAATCCATTTAACTGTTTTCCACACAACAAGGATATATCAGTCCCTTGTAATTATTACATGAACGATAAACAATAAACACTGCTTACGGGTGAATAATTGTTAGAGATAACCACTGGTACTTAATATTTCCAAAAATGTCTCTCCAAAAAATCTCACAAGTTATATTATTAATAGTCAGCAATGATGGCACATTTCAGATCCAACTCACACACTGACCAATGGTTAGGACTTGAAAGTCAGTGAATAAATTACAGAAAACTAACCATTTAGAATTAGTAACTTTAGGACAGTCATGTGCAACCTACGGCCTGGTTTTATCCAATTATTTGCATGATAGGGTATGGCTTTAAAAATTACTTATCCAGCCAGCACTCTAGAGGAAGTTGTACTTGCCTGATTTTGGATGGCATTTTATTAGAATTGCCCAAACGTTTAAAAACTGAGAATTTTTCCTCTTAGCCACTCTTGCATTTAAATTAATTTTTTTTTTTTTACATCACTGGATAGTTTCATATTTTGAATTTAGAAC